>CABFKP010025502.1:0-17651 GCA_901779475.1 Panagrolaimus davidi
CCGACCGACCTTTTATTTTTAGTTTTGCTCACTCAAAATATGTGCAATCAACAAACAAAGTTGAAAAAAGTGCATTTGACTTTTTTCATGTGTTTCCCCTTACGATTTAATTATGAAATAAAAAAATTTCACAAAACTCTGAAAATTTAATTAATGATGCATCATTTTTAAGTATTTTATAATTTAATTGTTTCAACAATTTTTTAATTTCATAACAAATGTGTTTTCTCATCCATAATTTAAAATACCTGAAACATTTAACAAAGATGTTCAAATGTTTATTTATATGAAAAAAAAAAGTATTTTAATATCGATTAATGAAGAAAGGTGAAAAAGAGTTCTTATGGTCTGCTCGAATACAAAAAAAATTATTTCAATTTCCTGTTGTAAAATTTCTAAAATGCATTAAATAATAAATGTTACTGGATTTTAAGGAGTTTTAAGTTTCCTTCCTTTTTTCGATTCAAGTTTGTTTCATTATCATATTTTTAAACCTTTTTTTATACAGAAAACTAAAAGTTAAATAAATTTAAAAACAACATTAAATTTTCGAAAAGTCGTTTTTGGTAAACTTTTTTTCGCAAGAAAATGACCAAAAGAATATAATTTTGTTGAAACATTTTCTAAAACAAAACACAAAAAATATGTGAATTTCTAAAAATTGATTGGTACATTTTGAAAACAACGTACGACTGTGTTCTCTGCTTTAAAATTCCCTAAATGAAAGCGTGTTTTCAAATAATTCTTGGATAAATAAATTGTTATAATATGGTGTATTTGTAATTTCAGAAAAATTGAATTAATTGAAATAAATTTTTAATTTTACTTTTCTTTCCTATCTCGTATTTTTGATTTCGTTTTACATGTGCTTTTTTATTGTTGCACTTTATCATGAAAAAAATCAAAATAAATTCTTCTGAAACATACTTAAATAATTTTTGATCAATAATTTCCAGTGCCGCAACGCCACCGAAATTTAAGGGGGTGCCATTCCATATAAAAGTTCAAAAAAATCTCATTTTACCTAGTATGAATTTTAATTTTGAATGGAAATTTGGCCCACAAAGGGGGTGCCATGGCACCCTTGGCACCCCCCCAAATTGCGGCACTGATAATTTCATACATTAAATTTTCCGTTTAAATATTTTAAAAAAAACAAAAATGTGAACCAAAAAAGTTGTCAACAAAAAGAGGAAAAAACAGATTGAAACATAGTTTTGACATCTGAAATTTAACAGTAATAATTGACATGGTAGTTTTACATGCGAATTACAAAAGTTAAAAATTTGATTAAAATATCTCTATCTAAAAAAAATTTATAGTTTCGTTAAATCTTTATTTCAACCTTTTAATTAATGTACCTTTAATTTATTTGTTTTTTCAGATAAATTATTTCATTAATAATTTAATAAATTTATATACATAAATGTCTTTGAACACAATATTATATTATAAAATATTCAAATAGAACTTTTTTAAAAAATAAAGCTTCAAAGATATTTTTTCGCCTTTTTTAGTGAAAAAGAAGACAGCACAAATTTTTTTCAAAACACTTTTATTTTAGTGCTGTTTATTTTTCTTTAATGAAAATCGCAATTCATTTCTGTCGATTTTTTTGAAATAAAATGAAGCATCTGTTTTTTCGTAAACAAAAAGAAGGATTACGAAATAAGTTTCTAATTCATTTTTTGGTTGGAAAAATGCGAAATTTCAAATTTTTCTGAAATATGTTTTTTAATATTTAATATTTTTCGTTTAAATACAAAAAAAATACACGTAAAGGAAAAAAAATGTTCAAGGATGATCCGTAAAAAAACGTTAAAATTTTTTTCAAAAAGACATAACGCAAGCAACCAATATTAATTGAAATATTAGTTTTAAATTATATGAACAAAAAATATAAATTAAAAAACCTGTAATTTCGCCAAATTTTTTTTTCTGTTATTCTGTTTTTTTTTTGTTCGTTCTGTTATTCCATTTTTTAAAATCGAACGAAAGCATACAAGCCTTTGGTTTTTACTCCTAAAACAGTTGGAATTACGTTTAATTGTAATAAATGTGTAATTTTGCTTTTCTTTTCTATCTATTATTTTCGTGTTAGTTTTGTTTATGCTTTTATTATTCTTTTAAAAATCGTGCATACATGCTATCCACATACTATTAACTGATTCTCTCAGTCGAAATTTTTTAATTTTTAATTAAGAATTTTATAAACATAAACCAGTGCCGCAACGCCACCGAAATTTAAGGGGGTGCCATTCCATATAAAAGTTCAAAAAAATCTCATTTTACCTAGTATGAATTTTAATTTTGTATGGAAATTTGGCCCACAAAGGGGGTGCCATGGCCCCCTTGGCCCCCCCCCCCCCCAAATTGCGGCACTGACATAAACGCATTTTTATGTTACAAAAAAATAAAATATTTAAAAAAAAAGATTTGTAAATCTTCTTTTTACGTTTTTTTGAAAAAAGGAAAAGTAATGCAATCTTTTCCAGAAAATGGTGCAAAAGATGTTGCTCTTTTTATTTAGTATGTTTAATTTTCTTCGGAGAAAATCGGCATTTGCATTTGACGTTTCTTTCTGAGAAACGTTGTTTCCGTAAACAAAAAATGGCATAAAAGCTGCATAAAGGGAGATTACGAAAATAGTTTATTCACTTATTTTTTAGTTCCAAAAAATGTATAATTATCAATTTTTTCAGACGTTTTACGTTTGGAATATTTTATATTTTCATTGAAATATTAAAAAAAAACAACAAATAACAAAATAATGTAAAAAAAAATCTACCAAACGAGGGTAAATTCATTCAATGAATCAAAAAAGAAAAAGAAACAGAAAGTGTACAGTAATAATTAATCTGGCAATTTTAATATTCATTAGTAAAAAAGTTTTGACTAATACCTCAGTATTTTACAAAATAAGATTTTATAAAAACGTTTCTTTTTTGCTTTTTCAAGTCAGAAATTCAGCTTTTGTTTCAATTTTTGTATTTTAATTTCTATTATATAATGTACAATCTTTTGTTGAAGCAAACAAGTGTAAAAAACATTAGATAAAATTGCCCAAAAATCGTTTATTATTTCGTTTTAACTGAAGTAAGCCAATTAAATTATTAATATGAAAAGACTGAATGACTTATGAACCTTTTTTTAAATATTGTATTGACTTGTCCTCATCTTTCTTGCTTTGGTTGTGTATTTTCGCTTGTTTAAAATGTGCGTTCCTAAATTTTGACTCAATGTTTTTAAAAGTTACAACAAAATATTAAAATATTGAAGCAAGTATTAAAAACTTTATGAAGGAAAAATCATTTACATTTTTTTTGCGATTGGAAATTTGCTAAAAAAGTCTGCCTTTTCACATCAGCGGCGCTACTTTTATTTTTTGAAATCGATTGCCGACTTTTTTGTCTGTCGTTTTTTTTTATATAAATAGTTTCATTTTTTTTCGTACACAAAATTGAGCAAAAGGAAAAGTATATGCCTGCGTTTTGTACATCTTTGTTCAGCATGTACAAAATGTTCAAGTTTCTTTGTAGTTTAATAACAACAACAGAGTTAAAGTATCTGATGTAAAAGAGGGTTCGACTTTTCTGAGCATTTCGTTTTTTGTAATTTCACCAAAAATTACATTATTTTGTTACAAACATTAAAAAAATATTCAAAAAAAATCTTCTCTAAAAAGCGTTCATAAAAATGGAGAACATGTTAAAAATTTACGTTGATTTCAGTGCCGCAAATTGGTGCCAAGTAAGGTGCTTTCCTTGGGAGGTTTTCAAAAAATCTCATATTTTCTAGTATTAATTTAAATTTTTCACCTTAAATTTGGCACAAAGCGGTGGGAGGCTCCCAATCCTCCCAAAGGCAGTTGCGGCCCAGGTCGTTTTTTTGCTTTTCTTCTTCCTTTAGTTTGTTTACCCAAGTTTAAACCCAAAAAGTCTTCTCATAACACTTGAGATGAGCTTTTTGGCTTTTTTCCTTCGCTAGTTTGTAATTATTTTTAGAGGATGCATTGATTTCGATTGATTTTATAAAAAAAACCCCAACTAAAAATAATGCCTTTGCAAAAATATTTCGTTGAAGCATTCCCTAACTAAAATAATTTGCTGAGTTGTTCGACATTTTGTTTCTATAAAAAAGCAAAAATATGTCATGTATTTTCTGTTATTCATTTTTTCATGTTTCACATAATTGTGATATTTATGTTTCAAATGAATTACGACAACAAGTTGCTATCTCTAAAAAGTATTGCCCTACTTGTTTAACTTTGAATTGTGTAAAGTGTGAAAAAAATGTTAAATGTTATATTTGTCTTTCAACGGATCATCATACTGTATACTGCAGAAATAAATCTGAAGGTAACAATTTGGTTTTCTAAACAGGGGTTGAAAAAACAGCCGACGCCTTCCTCATAATATTTTTTCAAATCTTTTATGTTTTGTTTTTAAAAATTTTGTCTTATTATGTTACAATAGATTGAAAAAATTGTAACAAATGGCGTTTTTAAACTAAATAAAGCGTTACATTAGTTTTTTTTTCCAAATTAGAATAATAATTTTTTAAAAATTTAACATATTTGAGAAAATTTACGAATCAGGGCAGCCTCGGCCTCATGAGTAAATTTTTTGCTTTACAATGTATAATTTTTAGCATCGTATATGTTTCTTCCAAATATTGATGGTGATTTGATTCCACGATTTTTTCAATTGTTAAATTTTGAAGAAAAGCATTTTACAATTATTTCGTTTCCATATACTTTTTACTTTACAAATTTAAAACCTCTAAAACACGTTCGATGTGAAGAATTATTTCTTCCTAATATTCTCAATCGTGAATACGACATAATTTATGCTGATAAATTTGAGATCGATTTTTATGTTCTGCCCGCTTCATTACCATCATTAAAACATGTTGCCTTACGGATCAAATATATAAGAATCTATTTACATCATATAACATCAAAAGAATTTTTGCATCTTTTGTCACCGGAAACGGAAATTTTGATATGTGAAAAAACAAGTTTTGAGCCAAAATTACATTTGACTAAAATTATTGAAGCTTCACCGAATCTACGTTGTTTAAATATTTCTGGCACTAATGTTGTAGTTGATAATTCCTGGCCAGAGATACTCCAAAGAGTAAATAAACTAAAAGAATTGCATTTAACAATTCCAGGCTTAAAGTTTGATATACAAAATTTGGTTTCTTTAATGATGGTATGATATGTTTTTTACTCTTTTTATAATACTTATATAAACGATATTCAAGTTTCCTCTTATACCCTTTAAGCTATGTATTTGAAAAGTAAATTTCAGAAAACACCTGCAAATTTATTCCAACTTTACATCGACAAAAGACACCTAGAACATTTCAATTCAATAAAAACTACAAAAGCAATTTCGAACAAAGTTTTTCGGTATTTTTCTTCTTCGACGAATGTTTCCAATCGATTTTTAACAATAATTTTTGAATTTAATGGTGGCTGTTATAGCCGAAACAGATATGCTTTAAGAAAACTTTAATATATTTCTTTTGCTATTTGCTGAATTTTTTGCAAACGTTTTTTATTTGATACGATAAAAATTTTTTTATGAATTTTGTGTATTTCGCATTCTTTTTAATTATTTTGAATTAAGAAGATTCTCCCTTTAAATAACTTTTATTTTAGCCAAGATTCTTCAAACATATCTCTTCCCTGTTTTGTCTGAAGACATTTCAAAAAAAGTTTAGCAATGACAAATTTAAAGTTCAATATTCTTTTTAACAAAAATGGATTTTCATTTTCCCAGGTTTCTTTCATGAATTCACTATAAATTAATTTTTTATCAATTTGATCGTTTTCTGCATAAGAAGTGGTATTATTGAAACATACATGATTATGGATTTTACACAAATTGTTAAAACTTCGCCTTCTGAAACAAAAGCAGGTAAAATTGTATTTGATGAAATTAAGCTTGAAATTCTTCTTCATTATGATGATGCTCCATTGGAACATAAAATTCGTGAAAGGAATATCATTGTAAGCACCTTCTATACAGGATTTTAGCAACATGACATCATTTATAGGTAATTAATTCTGGCAAATTTGTCGAAACCTGTTGAAGTTGTCTTAGAACCAGCAGAACCTCTAGCAAAAAATTTAAAACATAGACGGTAATACATTTGTACAAACAAATAATCAATCAATTGTTAGTGAAAATGATTCTGACCGTAAAGGTCCCGAACTCACGTTCGGGTTTTGGCTCGATATATGGCCTAAGTGATAGGCCTGGTATAGAGAAATATTCATGCAAAAAATCAGCTGCGGAATCCTCATACCTGGGATTTAACAGCGGCACAAAGATGCTCTCATTACCTTCAACACCGAAAATCGATTTTACTGGGTTTGAATTTTTTGGCATAATTTCGTCTGATTTATAGGTTTTCGACATCGCTGAACACGATAAAATACTTTTCAAGTGGTATTTCCTTGCTAAATTTCGAGATATAGGGTATGAAAAACTTAGAATGATATATACAAAAACTTACAAAGTTCGAAATCCTGTATCTCGAAATTTAGCAAGGAAATACCACTTGAAAAGTATTTAATCGTGTTCAGCGATGTCGANTACCACTTGAAAAGTATTTTATCATGTTCAGCGATGTCGAAAACCTATAAATCAGCCGAATTATGCCAAAAAATTCAAACCCAGTAAATTCAACTTTTGGTGTTGGGGATATTGTGAACAACTTTGAGCCGATATTAAATCCACAGGATGAGGATTCCGCAGCTGATTTTTTGCATGAATATTTCTCTATACCAGACCTATCACTTAGGTCATATATCAAGCCAAAACCCGAACGTGAGTTCGGGACCTTTACGGTTAGAAGACGACGTAGAAGATCCTTTGTGAAAAAATAAAATTCATAAATAAAGGTTTTAACATTTTTATTGTTCGGCAAAAAAACATCTGTGATTAAAAATTACAAAAAGAAAAAAAGATGATAATGGAAGTTTATTTAAAAATTAAAATTTTTTACACAAAATATTTAAAAATTACAAAAACAAAAATTATGCAAATCTTCGAGCTCTTGATTTTTCAACTTTTTCTGCAACAATTGCTGCCTCAGTTGCAGTTGAAATTTTGACTTCATCTTCGTCAGCTTTTTTATGGGCAACTGCAACTTCTTCAGTTGGAACTTTTGAAAGTTTAACTTTTTCAGTTTCAACCTCTTCTTTTTCTTTTGATTCTTTCGACTCTGATGACTTTGATTTATTTTCGGCAGCAGTTTTTTCATCGGCAACTTTTACAACTTTTTCTTCATCTTTAACAACGGTGGTTCCGACTGCAGCTCCAAGAGGGATTTTATCGATTGCTTCTTCGTCCCGTTTTACACGGGCTTCAGATTCCACAGGTTTCAATTCAACTTTTGTTGCGGTTGCAACTTCTGGTTTTTCATCGCCAGCTTTTTTATGTGCTACGGCAACAGTTTCTTTTGGAATTGCTTCAACTTTTACTTCTTTGTCTTCAGCTTCTTCTTTAGATTCCTTAGATTCTGATGACTTTGATTTATTCTTTTCTTCTGCGGCTTCAGCTTTTTCTACGTCTGTTGCAACAGCTTCAGCTTTGGCATCATCCTTAATTACAGTTGTTCCAACTGCAGCTCCTAACGGAATTTTATCAATTGCAGCAGCATTTGGTTCACCTGCTTCAGCCACCAAATCTGCACTACTTTTTGGTCCACTTTCAGTTTCTAATAACGCGTCATCCGCAGCTCCAACATAAGCAATAAACAAAAATAATAGAATAAATTGGCGCATTCTTTAAAAAAGTTTTTTTTAAAAAAAATCACTATTTTTTGGTTGTATTTATATCACATTTTTCGGACCCACTAAAAATTAAAACCGGAATTAGAAGGTCGATCAATGACTGCGTTTGATAAACAAACATCTCATTAAAAAATGGTTCTGCTGTTTTTGCAAGAAAAACAAAACATTCTTTAATCTTTCGTAATTAAACGCATTAGAAGTAAACAATCTTTTTTCATTACTAATAAATTTTTCCGGTCCATTCCATCTAAAATCACGTTTTATTACTCATTTGCACTTTTTTTTTCTTACAACATCAACATCAGATTTTCTGAGAAAATAAAAAAAGATTTATTATTCTTTCAAGGTTTTTGTGTCCATTTAATTGATAAAAAAAGCAGGAAAAGAAACTGAAAAAGTTTTCTGAAGAAAATAAAGTACACGATAAACATAATGAACAGGATTAGCAAACAAACAAAATAAATCGAAAATAAGGCAGTTGAAGTAATCTATTTTGCCATTTTGAAAGTATATATGAAATTTTTGAGGTATTTCGTCACGGCAGCCCCGTCGAAAGAAAAAAAAGTTGCAGCAAAAAAAGCCATTTTTTTGACATATTTGTTCACAAAGAGTAAGTTTTTTGCAGCTTGCGCGCAACCCACTTTCCCTTTTTAACTGTTACACTCCATACAGTACCCCTTTTTTTCATTTTTGCAGCTTTTTTGCCCATTGGCTTGTGTGTCTATTTTTTGAGCCCATTAATTTTTTTGAACATTGTAAAAATCAAAAAAGTTTTTTTTTGCAAAAATTTTGTAACATTTTTTTTCCGTTTTTACAAAATTGTTTCATTAAAAAGTCTGAAAGGTTTTCTCGCTTAAAAATGTCTGTTAAAAAATTTGATGAACCATTTAAAATTATTTTTTGCAGCTTTTGTTAGTTTTTTAAATACAATTTATTAACAAAAAGCTATTTTATGCTTAAAAGAATGTTTTTTTTTTGCAATAGTTTTTAAATTAATGGACTTTAGATAAACCGTCTAAAAACATATTTCACTTAAATTCGTCTACTGTTTTTCGTATTTAACCAATGCTTTTTTGTTCCAAAAACGTTATAATTCATTTTTTATTGAAAAAATAGAAGATGAAAATCGCTCTTCTCTCTTTGGCGTTTTTCTGTGGAATTTTTGCCGTTAATGCATTTGTAAGTTTTAAATAATAAAACTTTGTCAGTACTAAAATTCTGCGTATTTACCTTTGACAAAACTTGCTTCACAAAAAACAAAGATATTCCTCTAAAAAAAGTAATACAAATCATTTTTATTTAGTGCAGCAAAGAACATCATGGCGGTATATTTGGTAAATGGAAGGATAAATTTTGTGAACTTGTAAATCCTCATAAACATGAACAACCTCCACCTCCACCACTTCCAACAGTACATGTTACACAACCTCCACTTCATCGAGATCCTGAAAATGATGAAGATTACACAGAAGAAAGAGGAAGAAATTCAGGTTTTTGTTTCTTTTAATTTTAAAAAAATACGCTGATAATATTTTAGCTGACATAAATGTGAATGAAACACCACTTCCACGAGGAAACAAACTTCCACACCGAGATCCCGATGACGATGAAGAAGAAGAAGAATTACCAAAACGTGGTAAGCATGCTGGAAAAGCTAGTAGACGTCCAGCAAGACCAACACAACCAGCAAGAGGCAATCGTCGAAATAACGAAGATGACGACGACGAAGATTATTAGTAAATTTGTCTCAAAAACTTTGTGAACAAATAAAATTAAATAAAAAAAGGTTTTAACATTTTTATTTTTCAGAAAAAAAAATTTATGGTTTATAATTACAAAAAGAAAGTTTTAACAGCAAATTTGTTGGTTGTCGTGAATTTTTATTAGTCATTTCTTCTTAATGCACATTATAATTTCAAACTCCAAACATAAATTTTCATAATTTTTTGTAAAAACAGAAACTCATTTATAAAATATTGCAAAGAATTTTTGAGATTAAAGAACGGCAGAGCTCTCTTCAACCACAAACGTAATTTTGGTAATTATGTTTTTTCAATACCGAAAATTACTAAAAGCTCGTAATTCGATGATTTTTAGAATAAATTTTTCATTTGATGACTTTTTATTACAAAAACTGCCTTGTTTTATGCTAAATGAGCTTAAAATGGTAAAAAATGTTGCCTTTATAACAAATATTTTCGGGAAATTTCCCGCTAATTTACCGGGAATTTCCTTTTGACAACCCTGCTTCTCCCTGAAGTATTTTGAAAGTTAAAAATATTGAAATCGGTTTTAAGTTTTTTTTATTCAAGAAAAAATAATATCAAAACATCAAAGAAATTTAAAATGAATCACAAAAAAACATTATCTATAATCATAGGGGTGATTATAATGAATTTGGAACATTCCACTTTTTTCTTCCTTTGTGAAAATTTCTTTTTCAGCTGATTTAAGGCTCATTTGAATTGCATCAGCATTTTCACCTATGCATGTAAAGTTAATAAAACATTTTTTAGGTAAAGCATTTTGTTTCAAAAATTTAAAAAATAATTTTGGATCAAAATTTTCTGCCAAATTTTCCAAACAAAAAAAAACCTTTTCCAATTTATTCTCGAATTTGAGTAATGCCATACTTTTTAGAGTTTCTAATGGAAATTTTTCAAAATGTCCGTAAAACAGTTTTTTAAGCTTTGGCATTAATTGAAGGATGGCATCAATAGAAACAGCTTTGCCATTTGAATCTTGAATTGTGCTATGACATAAAACAAATCTTTCGATTAAATTTTCTGATGTCAAAATTTTGAGTTTATCCAAATCTAAATTTGTTTTAGCAACAGCTAAACATTTAATTGTTGCCCGATAAATATTGGACAAATTGAAAGGGTATGAATGCATAAGGTGTGAATGCAAAACCAGTATAACGTCGGTGAACCATAGTTTGAGCTTTAAAATATTACTTATTGGTTTTTCATGAATTAGCATTTCACCTTTAGAGGTAAACTCTAATTCAACTGAAGGAACAATAATTTGATTTTTTAAATAAAAATATTTACAAGTTTTATATAATTTAAATAATCCATTTGGTGATTTTGGATTTTTGAGAATATATTTCATAACATCAAATGGAAGTGAAAAATATTGTTTATACGGGGATTGGAAAGTATAATTTTCAGATGGCGCTAATAACGATTCTTTGGTATTGAAGTTTCCAGATACAATAGAAGCATAAGAAATATTTGAATTTACACGAACCATTATTTTTTGCAAATGCGAATAAAAATGTTAAAATAAGTAAGATTAAACTTTTTGGTGATTCCACAAGAGTGCCAGCACACTTTGTATTGCAATCAATGCAGTGACCGACCGATTTTTTCAGTTTTTCATGCACGACTCCCAGCTCTTATTCATTTATAGATATATCTCATCTATAAGTGAATAAGAGTATGTCCGTGTAAATTGCACAATAATATAAAGACGGCGAAGACTCTGCACTATATTTCCGCGGTCGAGGAAAATTTGGGCAGAAATTGCCTTATAGAAAAGTGATTTTATTGGCCCAAACTCTCGCAAAACCCAGGAAAAAACGATAATTGCCCTCACCTCAAAGTTTTTTATTTGGTTCATATACGTCCTGGCATTGAGAAATTGGCAATAAGAATATCGACTTTTCAAATTTTTTCATAACTGTAAAAACTATTTTTACATAAATTTCAATATTGCATATTTCTTTGCTTGACAAACATGAGAAAGTGGAGTGTTAATGAATAAAAAAATTTAAGGTCAAACGAAAAATGCCTTTAAAACAATTTTTTTGGTCACAACTGTGCCGCAACATTTTATAGACCCCCTTCGACAAATACAGCCTCTATTTTTTCTACAATGTTGCATTAATTCTCCTGTTGCCTTTTTTTAACGGCTGTGGTTTTTCATTTATCACTCTTTTGTTTTATTCTTAAAATAGTGTTGTTATTTTTGAAAAAATGCCATGTTTTTTTTGTAATTCTGTTGAACATTTAACTATTTATTGTAATATTTATGCTTCTGATGTCGAAAGAAAAAAAGTTGCTGAATTAAAAAAGTGCTGCCCGAATTGTTTAATTGAAAATAGAAAAATAATGGAATTTGGTCATAAACGAAAATTTCGAGGAATTGTTTGTAACAATTTAAAATGTTTCATCTGTTTTTCTGTAAAACATTCAACAGTTTTTTGTCCAGATCGATTACATACAGGTAATTTTTTTCTTAAAAATTACATGTATTTGAAAAGGTATTTTCAGTCCAAATTCAAATTGTTCCACCAAAATTTGATAATCTTTTATTCCACCGATTTCTTAAAATGTTGGATTCAATTGAACTATTAAACTTGTTACTGTATTTATCTCCAACACAAATACATTTATTTGATTTTAAACAGATCGAAGTTATCGATAAAATGGATATTAGCAAATTATTTCAATCTGTAAATTCAAATGTTGTAGTAAATAATGAATTATATTTAGAAGGGCATGGACATGAAAGTTATAAAAAGCCAGCATATTTAAATCCATTACAGCTAAAAAATATTATTTTTAAACCGAAAAAAATTTTGATTAATTCATCAAAATTTTTTACGGAAGACTTTTTTCAATTTCTTGGTCCTTCAACGAAAGAATTATTTTGTACAGATTTGGAATTAACAACTGATGCCAAATTTGGAGAACTTCTTGGAAAAATTCCTACTGTTAAAAATATTTATCTCCGGAAAACAAACATTGACTTTGGTGATTCTTGGCCTCAAATTTTGATAAACAGTGATTGCAAGAAATTAGAAGAAATTGATTTTGTAAATGAAAGCAGTAATTTTGATATTGAAATATTAGCTACTTTAATGAAAGTAGGTAATTTTATCAGATTTTTTTTCAGTAAAACTTTTATAAAATTACTATAAAAGGAATGATTTTGATCTATTTTTTGTTAAAATAAATAATTAAAATTAATTTTTTAGCAACAAAAAATCCGTGTCAATCTTACCATCGAAAGTAATGAAAGTACTTATATAGATCGAAAAAAAGGAAAATTACTGAATGAGAACCTTTTAAAACACTTTAAAGTTGCCGAAAATGAATTCTTTTCAAAATCCTCTGTATTGAAAATCAGATATCACAAAATTTTTGATCCACTTGAACCAAAAAAATAATATTTTTGTTTTGATATTTGTTTGAATAAATAAATTTGTTATAAAAAATATGTAACATTATATGTTACAATTTATAAGTGACAGGTTTTTTCCCAATATTTTGCAATTTTATTTCGGTAACAAATTTTATAGAAGTAGAAAAAGAGGACATTTTGCGGTGTAAAACAGTAATGTGACTTAAATCTATACTGTTTCCAGCCAGCTATTTTTGGCCCTGACTTTTGTCTTTTATCGCTTTCTGCGTTTCTTGAATGCACAAAAATTCCCGTTTTTGGGCATTCAAAAGAGAAGCGTTTATTGGTTGCTTATTAGATGGATATCAGCAGGAGGAAACAAAGTTGAATGTTGTTTTTAAAGATTCTAATTTAAATTTAAAGATTATATTTTGACGTCTTTGATTACTATAAATAAATTCTAATATTTTTATTTAATTAAAATCCATTAAAAATGCTACCATGTCCAGTTTGTGGAATGTATTTAAAATTTAATGAAGGAAGAAGGTTTCCAGATATTGGAAGTCAAAAACGTCGAGAAATTTGTTTTGCATTGGGTGTTTCACCAAATACATTTAAACATGTTCGAACTCAACGAACAATGTGTTTATCACATTTTAATGCCGATCAATTTCATACTGGCCGACATATTCTTAAAAGTTCTGCATTACCAAGGAAATTAACAGAAAAAGAAAAAGAAGTATTGCTTCAATTGAATAAAGCAAGATTTAGAAAAGCGACGAAAAGAGGTAAGCTTTTATTTATTAAGAATACATATATAACTTTATATTTTTCAGCATGCCGTCCTTCTTCACTTATTAAAGTAGAAACAATTCTTACACGTCCAGAAGCTGATATGCCAACTACATCTCTATCAAATGATCTAACAGATGATGGTCCAAGTCAAGCAAATGATAAAACAAACAAAGCTTCAACTTCGTCACAACCAAATAATAGAGCTGAATCTATTACAGAATCAAATGATAAAGTCGACGAGATTCCATCTTCATCACCAGCAAATGTAGAAGCAAATGAAGTTTCAAATGATCAACAAGTTAAAACTTCTTCAAATGATAATGGTCCTCGTTTACCAAAATGTAAGCTTAAAACTTTAAAGGTACTTTGCTAATATAAATTTTGTAGTTAAAAGAATTCCAATTTCAAATAATCTTAAAAAAATGTTTTGTGCTCCTGTAAATCGGATATCACTTTTATCTTCACCAGAAATTAATTGTACTCCAGCAAATGTTAAAGTCGTCAAAATAACAAAGCAAAAAGGTATGTTAAAGCTGAAAGAAGGTGTTTATATTACTGTACTATCTTTTAGAAACAATGGGATCTGCTAGTCATCGTTTTAAAATTATACGAATGCCATCTGTTACAGCTATCAATAAATTATCTGTTACAAACAATCAAGTACCAACATTGCAAACAAACAATGATTATGGGATATTAGAAAGTTCAAATGATATTAAAAATGTACAAACAAGTTCAAATATTTCTTCTTCCATTAAACAAGTTATTAAAGTTGAACGTAAGTTGAATACAAAAATAAAATAGTTTTATAGTAATAGTTTTTAGCATCTGAATTTTCAACTACACAAACAAATATTAAAATTTGTTCTTCTACAAATGAACTTCCATCAACTTCACAGCCATCAAATAATGATATTTTTATTAATGCTAAAGAAGATGGAAGCAGTTCAAATACAAATTTAATTTTATCCCGTTGCCTTCAGCGTTCATTTCCAGATGGTTATAATCATCGTATCAATGGTAGAAAATTCACAAATGAACTAATATCGAATAATAATATTTCAAAGCCAAGACTTGTTACAAATAAATACAAAAAACGCAAAATAATTTAAGAGCTTTCCTAAAACTCCTGAGATTGTTTTAATGTTTTGTTTGGTTTTTGATGAAATAAATTATTGTTATAAAATTGGTTTTTACTGATTTACCGTATTTTATTGGATGTTTTACAACTCTTACGTGTCATAACACTATTAGAATTGTTTAACTTATTTTTAGGCGATATAATATTGAAAAAGTATTACAAAAAAAATACTAGAAATCATGACAATTTTGGTTTTTAATTTGATTAAATTGTTTATTACAAACAATGATGAAATCTATAAAGTCAAGCATCTGTCATAGAATGCCCGTAAAAATTTTTTTTGTATAAAAGCAAAAATGAACAATGATAAAAACAAAATTTTGTTAAAGAAGTCTAAATATTTTTCAGCAAACATTTTGCGAACGATAAAAAATTGTTATTAATAAGTCAAAGAAACATTTCGACTTTTTTTTTATATTTACCGCCATCAGACCAGTGTACTCCCGCTTCCGCTCCTAAGAGCGCTCCTGAGAGCGGGAGCGCTCCCTTATAAGGGGAACTGTTGGGAGCGGGAGCGGGTTAGGGAGCGGCAGGAGCGGGTTTTTAAAGAGCGCTCTTTTCATAAAAAGACTCTGAGTAACAAAAAAATCTTTCAAGTGCTTTAATTACCACAAAAGGGTTGCAAAATAGAGCCAAACATGAATATCTTAACAATAAACCATTTTGAATCGATCTGTTTTCAAATAATTGTTTTTTGTATTCTTTTTCGTAATAAAAAAATTTTTAAATAAAAAAGACAAAGAGCGGAGCGGGAGCGGTTATTTCAGGAGCGCTCCGACAGCGCTCTCAAGAGCGGGAGCGGGTTTTGGGAGCGGGGTGAGCGGAGCGGGAGCCATGTTTTTATGGGAGCGGGAGCCGGAGCGGAAAAATAGGGAGCGGGAGTACACTGATTTTTGGATAACCGAGGGAGTAGTTCATTATTTATCATTGATAAATAAAATTCGAAACGTCATTGATAAATTTTAGGAACAATTAAATAAGATTTTAGAGAATTGTAGAACCAGAAAGAAATTTTTTCGATATTACGTTTCAAAAAATGTACAGTATCGCATTTTAAAATCGATTTTATGTTATCTTTTATAATTAAAATTGCGAAATATCAAAGCAACCAAAATTTGCAGTTGATTTTTTCAAAAATTATTTCGTTTATCAAAACAGTCATGATATTTTGTGCAATAACTCCAACAATGAATTTTTGAAAAACCCGAATAACAAAACGTTGAAGGACAAAGCAAAATTGGATTTTTGCAAAAAAGAATTTGCAAGTTTGAATCAATTTTTCATGTCCTTTTGGATTCGACGGATATTTCTGTAAATATATCATTATTATATTTGGAAGTGTGAAATTTTGAGGCTTAAAAATTCTTTTCCAGCTTTAAAAGCATTTTCCATTAATCTTTGATTATTCAAATATTCTTCCATTTTCAAAATGACTGACTACACTGCAATAAAGGATATAAATAAGGGAATGAAAAAAAAAACAGTCTGAAAAAACAAATAATATCCATTCATTTTCTTTTTGATAAAGTTATAAGTATTTTCTTTCAGTTTGTGAGATTTGTACCTCAAGTCATTTTTGAAATTGAGGTCAGCAAATGACTAATTTGTGGCTTTTATTGAGTGGCAATAATTGAAATTCAAATGTTTTTTAAATAATGGGAATATAAAAAGTGCCATATCCGGTGTTATGTTTCGTCCTGATTTCACCCCGCCCGAGAGCGCCCTGAACTGGCAACATTATCTACACTTTTAGTTTGAATTATGATATTCGGAAGTAATGCGGCGGAGTTTGAATCAATCGAAAAACCGCATTTTTCCGTTTCAATTTCACTTTTCCCTTTTGGCGACTTGCGGATCCCTTGTAAAATGTACAAATGAAACCACTAAAATGCACTATAAATTTACCAGAATAATTTTTCGTAAAAAAACTTTACATTTTTAATTTAAAAATAATTTTTTTTTGAAAAACATTATTGAATTAAAATTTTTTATATGTAAACAAAAGTAATTTTTAAAAACGAGTGTTGTTTAAACATTTTAAATTTTCACCGTAAAATCATTGCTGTAACAAAAATGTGTTTGCGTTGCTTTTAAAAAAAATAAGTCAAAAGAAAAAATTCAAATCTGTATGCATGTCAGAGATATTTTACTTTTTCACCTGTTTTTTAACTGCAAAAGCTTAAAAAACTGAAAACATTAACTTTTTTTACTCATAAATAAATTCTGACCTTTTCTCTTTAAAGTTAAGCTTTTTAATTTTAACAGTCATAATTTCTTTTTGTTAAAAAAAAATGGCAGAAATTTCTCAGACTTGGTTTTTAATTGCTGCATATTTTGAATTTGTATTTATAATATTTGTTTTACTTTTAATAATTCCATGTGCATATACGGTATTTCGAATTCGTATATTTCATGAAAATTTAATTGGCCTAGTTTTTATTTTATTTATTGAAGCAATTATTTCAATGTGTCTTCGAGCAGCAATTGTTTTTCATAGCTTTTTTAATCCTGGATTTTGTAAGTTTCTTTACTGATTCTCGAATATTATATGTTTGTTTGTTTAGGTTATGATGAAAAAAAGATATGGGAATCTGAATATAAACTTGTGGATTTTGGTTGTTATTCATTTCGAATTGGACTTTTTTGTTTATTTGGTTATATAATTTTTGAACGGTTTATTGCTTGTTACTGGATAGAAACATACGAAAAAACTCGAAATTTAACAATCCTTTTCGGTGGTATAATTTATTCACTTTTAATTGGAAATATATGCGC
>CABFKP010025579.1:0-17620 GCA_901779475.1 Panagrolaimus davidi
TATAAGTATCAAATATTTATTAAATATTAAAAATTGTTTTTTTCATAGGTAAAAAATACAACGCCGGTATGTTTAATTATTTCAAAAAATTTCTAAAAAAACAAAAAAAATTTTGTTTGGCATCACGTATGGAAATTCACAGAACTAGCGATAAACAAAAAAGGAAAGAAAAATTTCGAAATCTTTAAATTGTTTTTTTTTTCATTTTCCAGTTTGCATCCTTTTTATCCGATTGCAGGGACGTTGGAAAAATGAAAAGCAGACATTTTATTCTTTGAAAAAATTTTTATCTCTGAATTTTTTAGTTCTTTTTTTGATTAAAAACAAAATTTTGTTAAATAAATTAGCTATTGTTGTTTTTTTGTGGTAAAAATTCTGTAAATACAGATTTCATGGAAGAACCATTTATGAGTCATTATTAAAAAACCTATGAATATCTTTCGTTTCCAATTCTCTTTTATTACCAATAAATTTCGTTTCAAGCAAAAACAAATGATAATATTTAAAAATGACTTCGTTTTAATTTCAAAAAAATGGTGTAAATATGATTTTTAAAATTCATTATTTTTATTTTAATTGATTAAATCTTAAAGTGACTAACGTCGCTTAGGAGTGAATAAATAAATAAAAAATAAAATAAAAAATCTATGTGTGGATCGATAACAAAATATTTCTATAAAACTCGTCAAAATTATTAAAGAAAGAAATCTATGAAAACCAAATTTACAAAATATTATTATTAAAAAATCTTTTTTTTCAAAAGCATCTGTGACATAAAAATAAAACAACTCAATTTTTTGTCAAAAAGAACACATTCGTTTTTAAAAAATCGAAGAATACAAAATGCTGATGAAAAAAATGGCATTCGTAAAAAATTATTTTCAAAACTGCAGAACGCTGTCAAAAGTGTTGCTATATTTTAAAAACAAAAAATAGAAAGATGTGTTCAGTCCAATTGTTTTTTTAAATTTTGAATTTTTTATATCAAAATATGTAAACTTTGTAAATACCTTATTGAATAATTATTTGACATGAAACCTTTATAATAGAAAACCTGGAAATCTGTTAACTGATAAAATTACAAAAGGTCCATTTTTAATATACATTTAAAATTTTGTTTTGCATTTCAAAATATTTATTTGCATGAGTTTAATCTTCTGATAAAACACGGAATAAATAAAGAAAGAGTCACAAAATTTCAATATAAAAATGAACACGAAAATATATAATTTTGTTTATTAACGAAAAATAGAAATTTATAAAAATATAAACGGACTTTCTACTATTGTACGATAAAGGAAAACTTAAAAGTTTGAATGCAGTTTGTTTGAGAAAGAATCTCAGAAAAAAAACATAAAAATCAAAAATTAAATGAATTTCATGTGTTTTCATACTTTCATTTTTTTCTTGCTTTGTTAAATTTTATTTTATGAAAATGCATCATCATCTATCATTGATTTCTTAAACTGAATGAATTTTAGTGTTCCAAGCTCCTGTGCTGTTTTTTTTTGAAATCGGAATAATGTTTTTCGTAGAAAATTTTTTTACACAATTTTGCATTTTTTGTAACCATTTTTTTAATTTCAAAAAATGACGATATTTACACAAAAAATAATATTTAATAACTTGTTAAAACTCGGTTAAATAAATTCTCTTTTTTTATTATTGTACAAAATTTGAATCTGTTGAAATGATTTTGTAATGAAAGATTCAACAAAGAACATAGCAATGAATTAACACCTATTATTTCCTTGTTTTAAATAAAACTAAAAACTTCAAAAATTTAAGAAAGCAAATTTAAAATGAACGTTTTTGTTTGCAGATGTTTTGGGTGTAAACATTTAAAAAAAAAATGTCGATATCTTTTTCCTTTTCATTGCCGCAACAAACAAAATGTAATATTTTTTACTTCGATTGTCTGTTGCCGGCAGACACACGTATTCAAAAAAGAACAAAAAACAATGGAAACATTTTTGCGCTTATAATTACCAATTTTCGTTCCGCTTTGTTAGAAGATGACGGACAATCGAAAATTTCAGCATAAAAAAAGTGCCAATATATAACTCTTTAAAATTTTAATGTGCAAACATTTTTAAAAACTTCGAACTGTAAAATTGTCACTAAAAATCTAATTTTGTGTTTCAGACATTTGTCTTGCAAAGTTTTTTGAAAAACGATGTTGAAATTATTTTTCATTGTGTCACCACAACAAAAATAATGTTCTATTTTTTTCCACATACTGACTTTTCTTCTGTTGGCAATGCCAACAGACACATATCGAAAAAAGAAGAAAAAAAGAAAGAAAGCTTTGCTCTAATATTTTCCAATTTTCTTTTAGCTTTGCCATTTGACTTTTTGTGCAGTGTAAAATTGTCAATTAGATGAATTGTAAAATTATTAAAATATTTAACTGACAAAAACCTACGTTTTTTAAGTGTTTTAATATTTGAAACTTTTTTTATTAAAATAAAAAATCTTCTTATTTGAATATAGCAAAAGCTAAATTGTGCCAAAACAGATTCAGTAAATATGGACTTCAACTGTTAATGTAGCACGTGCCATTTTTAAAAAATTAGCGGCATTTATTTTAAGTTCTGTCAAAAATTATTTAAAGTTAGTTAAAAATTTTTAACATCGCCGCTCTCTTGAATTAAAAAACATTTTGAGCTACAGCTATTTCCCTGATACAATATTGCTTTTTTTAAAAATCAGAAAATAAACAATTTTTTTATGCAATTTTATGTTTTTTTGTAACCGTTTTTTCAACAAAAGTAATAATATATTCAAAAAATGCCGAAGTGTTGCAAAATACACAAGAAACAGAGATAAATTATTTGTTTACAACCAAAAAATCCACTTTTATTTTTATTGCTGAAAGGGCATTAACATTGTTGATTTAACAAGATGGTTTTGTAATCAAAAAGTCAACATGAAATAAATGTTCCAATAAATTACCTCCAAATCAATTTTGTTAATTTTTAAGTTCAAACATTTTTAAAAACTTCTGGAAATATTATGGAAACAAACGATATCTTCAAGTTACAATTTTAAAAATTTCATGTTAAAACAATAAATCTGATATTTTTTAATAATGGAGAAATGTAACATATTTCTTTGACAAAAGAAATAATTCTGTATTCCCAATAATTAAGAAGACGATTAAATGTTTTTTTTTAAATTTAAAAATATCAAATATTTATTAAAAATCAAAACTTTAGATGAACAATTTTTGCAAAATTCGATATATACAATTTTTTGGAAGTGTTTAATTTTTTTACGATCGAAAGCAACACCCAAAAAAGCATGACTTTTTGTTTACAATTTTATCTGCAATTCTTTCTTCATTTTGTCGGTCGATGAACAGAGACAAAACACAAATAAGCATAAAAATTTTCATTTTTCTTTGCACTTTTTTTTTCTTTGCATAAATTTTTCGATTCGCATCCTTTTTGTATCGACTGGCACTGAGCAGACATTTTATTTTATTGTTCACAAAGAACTTTTTCGCGGCAAATATTTTTCTGTCTTTGAATATTTTAATTATTTTTAGTTAAAAAAACAGAGTTTTTTGAAATACAGCACTTGTTGTTTTTATAACAAAAGTAATCCTTTAAAAAAAGAACAGAAGATTAATCCATTATAAATAAATTTGACCACTTTTTGCTTTTCATTTGTTTTGAAATATTTAAAAAAACTGGAATGCTGCATTTTGAAACAGAAAAATAGATGATTTGAGGCAAACATTTCGAATTGTAAATATATAATTTAAGCATTTAGATTCGTTCCACCTACAAGTTTTATTGATTATAGGTTTTTTCTTATAATGCAGTGTAAAAGTGTTAATTCGAAAATTTGTAAAATAATAAATAAAATTTGTTGGCGAACGCCTTTTTGACACATTTTGAATATTCAAAATCTTTTAAAATACAAAAATGAAAAGATTGACAAAATATTGTACAAATTAATCGACACAAGAAAGATATTAGTATACATTTCTTCCGTGTTGCAGTAAAAATTGAGTTCAATTTTTAAAATTTATTGTCTGCTTTTTTCATCTATACAAAAAATTTTGAAGAAATAGGTCTGAACGAAATCAACTTTTCAACAGCAAAACAAAACTTCATTTTCATAGTAAGAAACAAAACTATATAACCTTAATTCCCTATGAAGCTAATAGATTTTTTAATTTTTTTAGTTTTGCTACAGGGATGGGAGGAAATACTTCCGGGGAACACTTTTCCGCAAATTTTTTCACAACATTGAAAAAATAATTGCTTTTTTTTAAATAATACATTTCTGATCTACTTTTTATCATAGATTATAACTGTCCAAACAAAATTCTGATATCTGCATTTATTAAAAAAATTATTACTTGTTTCCGTCAATCTTTTTTCCGTTTTTCTGTTTTGATGTTCTAGCCAAGGAAAAAAGTGACAAAACTTTCTGGACGACCTGATAATTTGAAATTTTACCATTTTTGTGAACTCATTTTAAAGAATCCCACAAAAATAATTTTTTATACTGTTTTTAAATGAGAACTAAAAAAAATTTTTACGTTGTTTCTACTAAAAAATCGAAGCCTTAAAAATCATCAATTTTGCACAAGCTAAAGTGTGTTTTGGTTATCATCTTTTGTACTTTTAATTCTTCGGTAATAAACAATACACAAAAAAAGCTGATAACGTTCATATAGTCATCATTTTTCATTTGTCATATAAACAAGAAAGGTAACAAAAAATATTTAAGGATCTTTGCACAATAACGTGGTTGTCAAAAATGACTAAAATATTTGCCATTTTTGTTTTGACGATTCTTGTATCCGTTTTTGGATCTCTGAAAGCTTCAACTCCAATGAGTTGCGTTGAATTATCTGTAAATATTTCTGGTTCTGGTCAATTTGGGAATTTTTCTATTTCTGGAAATTTAAAATATTTTCCTGCTGCAAATAAAACTGGAATAATTCAAGTTAGTAATGTCTCTTCAATGAGCTATGATACGGGCAATTCTGGTCAAATGATTTGTACAATTCCTCAAAATGACTGTAATAGTAATCTTTCAATGCCATATAATTTTACCAGGTAATTTAAAAGAAAATTTTTTGAAACGGTTTTTAAAGGAGTTTCCACGTTCGAACAAATGATTTTAATCAATGGTTTCTTAGCACAAAAAAATTTACCATAAAATGAAAATGCGTTTAATTTGTTTTAAAAAACATATTTACGACGACATTTTTTTTCAATTTCGAACAAAATTAAAAAAAATGTAAGAAAAAAGTTAAATTTTAAGCTACAGACATGAAACTTTCAGGATAGGCTAAAATGCGGTTGAAAGTAACGAAAATCAAATCCGTTTTCTTTTCAAAGCCACAAAGGATTTATGCAAATTTTCTGAAACATAAATTTGCATAATTTTGGAAAAAAAAATTTATGGTTGCAATATGTTCCCCTAGCCTAGTTCTATTATTTAAAAGTCAAATTATTGAAATCGGTTTAGAAATAGTGAAATGGCAACAAATCGAAATGTGAAAAAAATAATCAGTTTTTGCCAAAAATCTCGAAATTTTTTTTCTTGGCCGATTTTGGCTTTTACGCTAGTTTGTAGCCCGATTTAAGACAAATATTTTAGATATAAAAGCTTTTTTCAAAAATGTCGCTTTACATCATAATCGCACTTTTATTCTAACGTAAAATTTTTCGTGCTAAGAAAATATTGGTTAAAATCATTTGTTCGAACGGGGACACTCTTTTTAATATTGCAAAAATTTTTACGTTCAAAATAACCAATTTTTGCATTAAAATTTTGAGCCTCATAAATAATTTTTAGCGATAATGAATACTTTGAAACTGGTATGGCGATGGATGGTTTAAGTAAGGTTTTCTGGCGTGGATATTTGGATGAAGGAAGTTTTTCGGGAAATAATGGTTTTATCTATACTCCAAATAGCACATGTATGTTATGGAAGAATCCAAGCTTGGGTGAACATAATGAATGCTGTGTTGCATTTGCTCCAGCAATTCAAGCTCAAACAACTTATCGAAAATGCAAAGCATTCCGTTCACGATTTTCTATTTTAAATGCGGATGATAATTTTAGTATTTTTGCAACTGTTACAATGAATTATACTTTAAATGGAAATCTTGTAACTGGAAGCGGAAATTATTCTGGACCATCAAATACCACAATCTTTTATAGGTTAACTGATTTTATGATGAGTAAAAGGTTTGTTGTTCTACAATATTATCAATATCTTATTTTTAACGGCTTAATATTTTAGTGCCGATGGCCTTTCTCTCACAGGGAATGCAACTTTAAAAGATGGCGATGCCAAATTTTTTGCTTTTGCAATGATTTCTCCTTCAGATAATGGATATTTAACTGTTGGACGATTTATTCGAAGAGGAGATCAAACTTTAATGTCAGAAGGAAAACCATTTACTCCACAAAATAATTGTGATT
The DNA here is from genome assembly GCA_901779475.1 of Panagrolaimus davidi. NCBI lineage: Eukaryota > Metazoa > Nematoda > Chromadorea > Rhabditida > Panagrolaimidae > Panagrolaimus > Panagrolaimus davidi. The sequence continues at coordinate 6,457 of CABFKP010025579.1, forward strand.
ATTTTAATGAACAATATAGTCCCAATCAAGTATCATCTTCTAAATTTTGCTGTCAGACTTTTGAAAGTAATTAATAAAATTTTTTCAAGGTAAAAATTAGAAATTTATATTCTTATCATTTTTTAAAGTCTTTTGGTTTTTGATTGTTCGTTTTAAAAACTTTACTTTAATTTTGATGCAAAATTTTTTCAACTGCACCTATAATTTAAAGGAACTAATTACTGTATTTAATTTTAAAAATTTATCTCCTTTTATGATATGAAAATGTTTAAAATTTATTTTTTCTGTATAAAAACAAGAATTTTACAATTTTTAATGAAGACACATTTCTTTAAAGATCATCACGAAAACCAGTGGAATTTCATTAATACTAATAAGAAGTTCATGTAATATCATATCGATAAAAATATTTAAGACAACTTACAGGTGGATGACAAGGATTGTCAGCTCCACAATATCCTGCAGGGCATTGAAAATGCCATGAACAATAATCAGTAGCGGATTTTTTCTTTAAAAAAAGCGTTAATAATAGATTTGAAATAATCTTTTTTTATTTCATTCTTTTTCGTTCGAAAAATTTTTAACAGTGCCGGAAGTAGGGATCGGATACCGTACCGTTTTTCGAAAAATGCGGTAACGGTAAATACCGCTTTTCCAAAATTGCTGCGGTACGGTATTGCGGTATTTTTTGCGGTACTAAAAACCTTGCGGTACGGTTTACGGTAAAATACCGTTACCGTTACCGCGGTAAAATACCGCGACAACGGTACGGTATCCGATCACTATTTAGACTAATTGTGGTGAGTCACCACAATTAGTCTAAAACTTTACAGGAAACTTCTTTTTTTTAAATTTTTTTAAATGTTTCCTACAAAATGGAATTTTTGTTTTTTTTCCTAAAAAAAGGTTCACGGTACGGTATTGCGGTATTTTTTGCGGTACTAAAAACTTTTGCGGCACGGTTTACGGTAAAATACCGTTACCGTTACCGCGGTAAAATACCGCGACAACGGTACGGTATCCGATCACTAGCCGGAAGTCTTTTCAACATAAATCAAATAAAAACAGCATTTTTTTTAAATATTCTTACATTTAAAGAAATGTTGAACCAGATTTAGTTTATTAAAAAAATTAGAAAAAACCTTAAAAAATTTTTTATCAAAAAAATCAAATTCCTACAAAACGTAAAAATACAACTATCTGAAAGCTGCACGCCAAAACTCTTTTTTTTGGTTGGTCAACATGAAAAACTGAATGTTGCAAAACTGATGATGAAGTAAGAACAGTTCTTAAACCACTTCAAAGAGGTTTGTTTTTCTTCAAAAAATAGTGATAAATAAGTTCGACTGTTGTCTCTCAAAATATGAAAACTAATAACTTTTTTTTGCTTAATTTTTTACATGAAAGTGCTTTCACGATTGTTAAAGAAATTGACAATAAATTTTATTCAAATGTATATTCAAAAAAGCTCACCCGAATCAAACAAACAATTTAAAAAAATTAAGGAATATATTTTTGAGGTTTACAAATATGTTGAAAACGACTAAGTTCAATTGCAGTTTGTTCTTCATTTTGAATAAACCGGGCAAAAAATGTTTGACCTTGTTTTCTGCATCCATAACATAAATAAAATTTTTTTTGTGATTCAAATCCAAATTTGTAGCAAAGATTTTTGTCGTTAGAATCAAAAATAATCAGTAATGGAATCATTTTTCCTTTGAATAAACGTTGAACCAATTTAAAATTTGAATGTTTGATAATCAAAGATTGATAATTTTCTGGTAAATATTCAATCGGTTCACAAATGTGTTTTTCCGTATTAAAATCAAAGGTAAGACTTCCATCATTACGAAATATAGCTTCAATTTTGATCACTTTCTTTTGAGCAAAACATTTGATGCATCGATAAAAATTTATTTTTGTTTTGCAGAAAGTAAATTCATAGCATTGCTTTCTTTCATTTGATGTAAAAACCAGTAATTTTTTATTAAATTTTCCATCATGCAAATATTCAATAATATCAAAATCAACATTTTCAGGAGAATTTTTTGGTGTTGGTTCATCGAAATGAGAGGTCGTTAAATTGTTAGATGAAGGTTTAATAGAAACCGCTATTTTCCTCCTTTTTCTTTCACATTCATCATTTTCATCACATTCTTGATAACAAATATTTTTATTTAATGAACGTTTTGGTCTTTCACATTTCCTGAAAAAAAAAATTATCTTTAAAATCTTATCTTTAAAAAATTTACAATGGTTTCGAGGAAACTGTTTCAGAGGCTGAAGGAAAATGAATAGAATTTTCAACATGTTTTTCATCTTCAATGTTTTCTTTTAATTCAGAAGAAAGCAAAAGTTCTGCTAATGTATTAAAATAATAAATTCTTTCGTCATTTTCAAGAGAATTAACAAAATCAAAGAAAATTTTTTATAAATTTGTATTAATATTGAGATTCTGCATTTTTTGGTATCAAAATCATGTTTTTTGCACAACTTTGAAAAAATGGAAACTTTGGCTTTAAATAAATTTCTAATTTGCGTTTAAAAAATAGTTTATTTGTAAAACAATACAATATAAATTATTTGTTTAGCATTGAGTTCTTTTGACATGATCAATTTTTTGGAAAGTTTCAAAATAGAGTTTTTAGCAACGTTAAAAACTATAGATATTCTTTGGGGTACTAATTTTTAAAATGTCATTCTTTCGGATGTTTTCAAACGAACTCTTTATTTTGTCGATTATCATTTAATTGAATAATTTATTAAAAAAACATTTTTTGTTAATAATGTACAGAAAAAAGTACCGTAATCGAATATGTACCACATACCCTAAATGGTGAGGAAAACGGGACCTTCGTGGTCCGGTTTTAAGCGCCAAAAAGGTCCAAAAAATAAAATAAATGAGGAACTTTTTTAGGGGGTATCTTTTTTTTCACTGCAGTAGAGTGAAAATTGAAAAATTTGTATAATTTAATTATGCAAATTGCAATAATTTTTGCTAGTTGAAAATCTTTGATGGAAGTTATTTATTGGAAAATTTACAAACAAAAAAATGCATTCTAATGTTTTTTGTGATATTATTATTATTTTTTGGAATGTTATTTTTGTTTATGGATGTAATAATGTACCAAATCCTCAAAGTGGTTTGGAACCGATCAATAACCAAAAATATGGATTTTTATCAAGTAATACTGCTGTTATTGGAGAAATGGCATCATTATTTTGGATTAATCCTGACAATAGTCCTGAAATTAAAGTAGAAATTGAATCCATTGGAAATCATCAAACAAATTCGCAGTAAGTTTATGTTTTTACATTATAATAAAAATAATATGAATTTTAGTGTATTTTTTGGAAAATGAGGTTCTCATTGTAGTTTGGAGTCAGAAAACAAACTAACTAATGAATGCATGTGTAATCCAAAGTACCTCAGTTTCTATCCTGTTATTGCTTGGTCAGAAAAAGGTCCAGTTAAACTTAAAGTAAGAAATTTGTCATTCCTTTTACAATATTTTTTTAAAAATCTTTTAGCTCAAACAAGGAACAAAATATTTAACTTTTTATCTTGAAACATGTCCAAACGCTGAGTAAGTTTACTTGAAAACATTTGTGTCCTTGAAGTAATTCATTTTAGAGCACTTTTGGAAATAATTCACAGAACTCCAAGAACTTACATGAATTTTCAAGAATATAAACCAAATACATATGGTGAAGGATGGATCGATCTTAAAAAAGAAGAAACTGTAATTTGGGCACCTGAATCAATTTTCGAACATTACATAAAAATAAGAGTAAGAATTGGGAAAAAGTTAACAAAAACTGAAACGTAAGTTTTTGTACTCGGTTTTTGTTTTAAATGTATTTAAATTTTTAGAATTGGAATTGAAGTTAATGGACGAAAACCTCCAGGTACTTGTGAACAAAGACCAAATGAACTAAAGATTTCTTTGGAAAAAGATTTATGTCAACAATTTTTTGCTTTTTTTGGTTACGTTCGTTATATTGTTAGAGTTGAAAACACTGATCTATTTAAATTCTCTGCAAGTTTTTATTTTGTGACACAATGGTTTAAAATATTTATTTTAGATAAAAGAAAGGCTTGGACATCGTAATTCAAGAAAGTTACCATTATATTATCTTGAAGCAGAAGAAAATAGACCATTATTAGCTGCAGATAATTTACTAAATTATAATATGGAATATCCAGCACCAACAACTCCACCTCCAATTTCATCAAAACCAAGTACAACACTCGTAGATAGATCAACGTCTTTTTTAATTTCAAGTTCAAATATTCCAACAACAATTTCAAAAAGTACTACAACATGTAATCCATTATCGCCATCTTCATCAACAACAGTTGCTCCAGTGATTCAAACAATTACAACACCGATATTTTCAACAACTTTAAATGGAACATTTGCAAATGAAATTAAGCAACCATCTGCAACTGCAACATCGATGCCATTAAAAGCTGCAACTTCTAAAAATGAAGAATCTGGTTTATCTTTAGAAATTTTAATTCCATTAATTATTGGTTGTTTATTAATGTAAGTTTGCATTTTATTAAGTTTTAAAAATTTCGCCATTTTTGACAAAATGTTTTCGAAATTTTGATTTACAATAGCCTAAATTTTTAGTTTATTGATTATTATTTGTATTATTGTAATTTGTATTATTCGAAATCGACGACGAAAGAAGCGACAAAATGCTAAAAATCGTGGAAAACAGACTCGAAAAAAACGTTCTGCAATTAAAAATGCTTTTATTACATTGGTTGGTGAAGATGAAGCAGAATGCGAAGGCAGAGAAGAAAAACAATCAAAATCAATTCAAAAAAGTCTTCAACAACCTTCAACTCCATCGTCAATTAAAAGTAATCCTGGAATGCCATTACAAATTCATTTACCACCAACAGAACAAAATCCATCAACACCAGCTTCATCAAATTTGGTACCATCAAAAGAACAAGCTTCAAAAAATCCTGATTCATTATTACCGCTTCAACAAACACAAAGTTTTAAAGAATCTGAAAAATTAAATTCATTTGATCAAACTGCTCGTGCAGCAAAATATGAAAAACGTGATCCAAGATTTCCACATTTAATTCCAGGAACAATTGAATTTTTGGTTGCTCAATCACAATTTATTGAACAAGATTCTGAAAATCTTCAAAGAAGTGGAACTGTTGATGATTCAAAACATGCTCAATTTCTTCATGATCATTAAAAATGTTTTATTTTTTTAGTTTTTTAAAATGTTTTTTTTTTATTTAAAAACAGGGTAGAAACTTGTAATTAATAAATTCTTTTAGCTATTTTGAATCATCAGCTTCAAATGCCGATCCTCTTTTTATATATTTCTTTCTTTTTTTCAAGATTTTTGGTTCATGAAAGAAATTATAACATTTCGAACGCAATTGTTGAAATCGCCTTTGACGCAAAAAATACTAATTTAAATAAATTTTTAAAGAAACGCAGAAAAAATTGTCCGTAATCAGGCGGTTTATAAAAGTCAAAAAGCTAAAAACTAAAGTGAATAAACGAAAAAAACTGAAAGCGTTTTATTCTTTTTCGTTTGAAACGACGCGTGTTTTTCAATAAACTTTGTATATTTTTTGTAACCAAAATTTTGAAATATTTAATAAATACTTTATTCACACTGTAAAAATCTTTAAGTTTATGAAAAAACAATGAGTACAAAAACTCTTCTTTTTAATTAAAAACGTGATTATCATCCAGAAATAAAATTCTTCATCCATTATAAAATATTTTATATCAGTTTTTTACCCTCTGCCAATCTTTCGTATATTTTAAATATTTTCTCTACAACATATTTTATAAAAAAAATGCCATTAATATTTCTCGTTTTTGTAATTTCCAAAACGCAATATAAAAAACACAAAAAGTTTGATTTTTGAATATAATTCTTAAATGTCTCCATTCATTCTTTTTAAATTTAAAAATAAAAATGGAAAAATTCATTTTCCAATTAATTATTAATAATTTGTTCAAACTTGTCCTAAAAATAAAATAATTAAAACAATAAAACCCAAGAAAACAATGAACAAACTCTAACAGATTCAACGTGATTGCTCCAACTTCCACCAAAATACCTTCCATCTATTCTTAGATCAACACAAATTTCATTTAATTTTTGATAAAAAATTTTTGGATCACGAATGTCTTTCTTATTGAATAATTGTTCAGCAGCATCCATCAAATCAAGAAAATTCATATACAATTTTGGGTGATTAAAAATAACTTTTTTTCATTTAAAAATTTTAGTTTCTATACTTAAAAATTCAAAAATGCTGCAAAATTGTTTTTGTCAAAAAATAAAAGTCCATTTTCTCCTTTTTCTTCACAAAAAAAGAGTTATTTTGCTTTTCGCAGACTTTCTAATGTTTAAAAAAAACATTTTTGTCTATCGAAAAATTGCAATTGCAATAAAAAATTTTTGCGTTGTAAAGCAGTAAAATGTTTTTATTTGTTGATGCTGTTTTTTGCAATGTTTTGAAATATTTTATTTTTTTAACTTCGATGAAATTTTCAGAGATAATGCTTTATGTGTTTCTATTATTGTTTTAATAATTCATAATAGACAAACATGTAAATGTACTGTTATTAAACGCTAATAATAAATAATAGATTCCAAAATTCTTGTTTCAAAAATATGAAAAAAAAACTTTTGTTTTTGCAGTTTGATAATTTGATAATGGGTAAAATAAAAGTGGCAGTCAAAATCAGGGTTGTTAAATTCCCGGGAAATCAGAAAAATCGGGAAATTTCCCGGGAAATTTCCCGGGAATTTCCTGGGAATTTCCCGCTAATTTCCCGTAAACCCAATTTTTCAGATTTTACCGAAAAATTTAAAAACATGATTTAAGAGTAACTACCCTTTTTTTACCTATATTAATTCGTTCTAATTATTTTTAAAGCTAAAAACACCTATTTTAATTTAAAAAAATTATAATTTTTAAANACCTATTTTAATTTAAAAAAATTATAATTTTTAAAAAATTTTGGTAATTATATACCCAAAATTCCGGGAAATTAATTTCATTTCCCGCAAAAATCGGGAAATTTCCCGGGGAATTTCCCGCTAATTTCTCGGGAATTTCCCTTTGACAACCCTGGTCAAAATATATGTAAATGTTTCGCGCATCAGATAATTTTTGACATTCATTTACACTTAAATTTGTCGAAAAGAAACAAAAACCAATATATTCCAGAAAAAATACATTTGTTAGACCAAAGCTGATTTGTTTCGTTAAAAATTTGAAAAAAGGAAAATACAAAAGGAGCAAATATTTATTTTTTAAATAAAGCTGAAAGATATTTTTACTTAAAAAAAGAATTAATGCAGGAAAAAGACAAGATTTAACAAATATTATTCAAAACTGGTAGTTTAACATTAGCTTTCTCAATAAATGTTTTGGCGGCATTTTTCTTTTAATGGCCTTATAAGTGCAATTTTCTTTTTTCATTTTACTTTTGAAAATAAAAGGTCAAAAAGTCGAGAATATCAATAATGTTTTGGCACACCTACTTTTTTTAAACCTTTTTAAATATTTTTTTGAAATTTGTTTGTGCAAAATTATTGTATTTAGCTAATGTTTTTTGAAGTATCACCTTCAAGTACCGATTTTATTTATATATTTCTTTACATCCAAATGAAGAATACATGTGTAACACAATTATATCAAGTTTGATTTGATAAGAAAGTATGTTATAACAAAATATTCAAAAAACTATTTGTTACAACAATTTTTTCAACTATTAAAGAAACAATTTTTGAGCGTTTAAAAGTCAGTGATCAGATTTTTCGCAAAAAGAAGAAAAAAAATCAATAATGTTTGTTTTGTGTTTTTTCGCAGCAAAGAAAAACGCAATTTGTTGGTGAAAGGAAAAACAATTTTTGCTAAAAGCAGATTGAAAGATTTCAAATTAAAAGAAAAAAATTATGCTTTGGGGCTGTTCAGATGTTACGTAATACAAAAAATCGTGATTTTTTACCCCATCCACCCTTCAGGTGATGAAACATCAAAGGATTTTGCCGACAAGATCAAAGCGGTGTAATAGTTCGCCAACCCCACCCACCCAACAATTGCATTATGTAACATCTGAACAGCCCCTTTCAACAAGAAAAGCTGAATATTTTTTTTGGTGAAATTTAAATATTTTTATTGTTTAACTTTTATCTCTTGCTTCGATTTTAACTTAAAAAGCTGACAAGAAAAAACAGATTAATTTGCAGCAATTTTATACAAGGTTATAGTACCAAATTTAAAAGCCAAGATGATTCTTCAATTAAAAAAAGATTTCGCAGGTTTAAAAAAAAATTTTCTTTTTGATTTCAACTTTAATGTTTTATCATACTTTTTTGATTTTTTTAGAGATGGAAAATGTGAGATTTTAAACTTTCTTTTTATTTAATGTCTTGTTGAACAAAAGCCTTTGCAAAGTTATACATTATAACTTTCATTTGTTTATCCAATAACGAAATACCTTTTTGAATCATATTAAAAATACGAAAGAATTTTTAACTACCAACAAAAACATCCAAAATATTCAAAAAAAAATCTATGAGATACTAGTTTTTTTGTAAAAAAAAGAATTTACTTAAAAATGATACAAAATAAAGCGGCTGCGAAAAACAACACAGTCATAAATGAACTGGAATGAACAAAAAGAAAAATGCAGACAAAAAATTGACAGCAAAATTTTAAAAAATAAAAAATACAGTGCTGTAAAATTGGATTGCAGCTGCTTTATTTTTTTATCTGATTTAAAACTTTTTTAATATTTTATTTTTTTGTTTCAAATTTCGTAAATTGTGCAAAAGTTTAAGAAAGGCTGAGGTTATGAGAAATAATTTAACGAAGGAAATAAGCAATAAAAATTTTTTGGTGAAAACCAATAAATATGATTAAAATGTCATCATATTTTTTGTTGTATTTTATAATTACACATTTTTACATTTTTATTGATTATTTGATAAAAATTATATTGCTATTACCAATTTTTTACCTTTCCAGCAAAAAACATAGCTGAATCACATTTTAAAAAATATTACCAAAAAGGATGAACAGTATTTGAAAGAACAGTAAAAACTAATAAAAGAATGTATAATTGTTGTTTCATGAACTGGAAATATATTTTTGCATTTAAAATTGTTTAAATTGGAATATATTTGTGTTGTTTTAATAAATAACGAAAGAAATCATTGAACGAACCAGTTTACACATTTATTGCTTTTATTTCGAACAATGCAATTCTTATTACATATTATACTTTTAAGCGGATTTTAAAACTATTTTAAAAATTCAAAAACCAAATTTTGCTTCAAAAAATTTTGCATTCACTGAAATATGTAATATTAGTTGATTTTTTAAACACAATTAATTTCTCTCTGCCTTTGCATTGGACCAAAGAAAAAAGAAAGGAATAAATTTTTGATCAATAAAAATGTCATCTATGACAATGCAAAAACTTTTGCCAAAAAAACAAACTGCCCTTTGCTGTATGGCAGTATATCTCTCTCCTTCACTTCGCTTTGCAACCAGTTCTCTGCTCGTTTATTTTTTTGCTTCCTATGGTTTTTTCTTCATAAATTTGTCAATTTCGTTTTTACAAAAAATATCAAAACTTTTTTCCGTTTTACATAATACTCTCATTGCAATTGCCGCTAAAAAACATACATTGACTTTTTTCAATTTTTAAAACAATTTTCTTGTTTATCTTTGTCTTTAAAAATTTTTTGTAGAAATCAGTGTTTAATACACATCAAAATAAAACATTTGTTTCAGAGAAATAAACAGTCTTTATCCTTGTTTGCTTATTTTAAATTACAGTTTTATTTTAAGAAGTTTTCGTAAAAAATTGTAAAAACCTTACTGGCAAAATTTGTCACATTTGTAAACATCCGGACAGACATACGTCTTTTCTTTTAACAAATGATCATTGATTGGTAGATAAAAATTTTTCTTTGCATTTTCTGTTAACAAATTAGAACTATTTTTCTAAAAATAAATATTTTTCCTATTTTCTTCATGATATATTCTTTCGTCGCGGTTAAAACTTTTATAAAAATAACAGCATTCGTTTCGTTGTTGTTTTTTTGTAAAATTTTAAAAATTTAAAGATCTTTATATTCGAGAACGAGTATTTACTGAAATAATTTTAATAACCAAATACAATTTTAGAACCATGACAGACAAGTTTACCGTTTTAATGAATGTTGCAACAGAAGTTTTTAAAAATGAAAAAATTGATAAATCAAAAACTTTTTACAAAAAACTAAATAAATATTGTAATGATCGAGGAATGAAGGGAAATGATTTTGGTGGAAGTTGGAGGAAATATATGTCGCACGTTAAAGTTTGTTTTTCTTTCTTTTTACAGCTTTTATAAGTTTTCTTTTTAGAAATCCTTTGAAGACAATGGTAACAGATTTATTGATATTGATAAGCTAAGATATGCAGAACTTCAAAGAAATCTTGATAAGGATTATTGCACTGCTCCACCAATTTTGCATGATGTGAGTTATTTATTTTTTGATACAATAATATAATTTTTCCATTTCAGAGAACATCTTTTCAATCAAATGGAGCACAAAGTGTTGGCACAGAAGATCGTACAAATGCTAAAACTGAATCTCAAGCTGTAACGGAAAATGCTTCGAATGAAAATGATGGAAATAATAATCAATCAAGTGTTGATATTATTATAAAATCAATCTTGAAAAAAGTTGTAACTTTTTTTATTCATTATTCTTATAACCATTTTTCTCCATTATAGCATCCACTTTCTCCAAATGCATCTCCCCAAAGTGAAAGTAGAAAAAGAGCTCGTATTTCTGCTTCACCCGTGACAGGCAATGATCTTCAGAAGACTAACAATGATTCAATTAACAAAAATATGCCCATTCTTGTTGATGCTAAAAAGCCTCCCCAACATCTTCGACGAGGTTTTAATAATCAAAACTCTAAGAACAAAGTTTTATTGGGTCCACGTTATGATTTTTTATCTAAACCAATTCGATCGGGAATGCGCTTTATCCAACCTATCCGTCAACCACTTTATAATATTAATTCATCAAATAATTCATTTTCTTTACATAAATCTGTTAGTTTTAATGACCATATAATAGAAATGGGAAA
>CABFKP010025658.1:0-17618 GCA_901779475.1 Panagrolaimus davidi
AAAAAGGGGAATGCCAAACGCGCTTTGCCAAGGTTTGTTTCATCTTTTTTGTCTTCCGATTCGATGTGCGGCAGGCCCTTTTTTTGTGCCGCGCGGCGACAAGTCTTGGCCGCCGGCCGGCTAGAAAATTTTTGATGAACAAATTAATATTTCAAATTGGTGCTGATTTAGTGTCAGAACTAATTCAACTCATTAATATTGTTAACAGAAAGAAGTATTTCCCTGATGTTTTGGGAAAAAAGCTTATATTCATTGTGAAACTCGCTTTCTAATGTCGAAGTAAATTTGAAAACAAAAAGATCCATACGACTTAAAATTTCTATTGGAAAATTTTTTTTCACCGGCCGCCGCGGCCGGCACGGCCGGTGATTTTTTGGCCCTCGTATAACAATAATTATTTAAAAAAACATAGATAAATTATGCATTTTGTCAATTGTGTTTTTTTCTATGCATATTTATATATTTAAAAATCCTTATCTATGAAGGTTATAGGAAAAAATTCATATACCCTTTTCATAAACTTCCTATAACGAATCCGCTGCCGGGTATAGCAACAATATGTGAAGGGTATATGAATATACATTTTCTGTGTTTGTTTGTCATAAACAACATAAAACTAAAAATTGAAATTGGTCAATTTTAAAAAAAAATACGCTGACATTGTAATATATTATTTTGTTCTTGTTTGTTTTTTATTTTTATACATGTCTGAAAGTATTTTTACCTTGCAAGAAATTCAATGTTTTGAAGGTTGGTTTAAAAAAAATTTTTTTTCTACAGAAACGTTTTGCAAATTGAAAGACTTTGATTATGGTGTCTGCTACAGATACAATTAATTTTTAATTAACCTTTTTTATCCTTTTACTCTTGGGTGGATTCGAACCTATATATTAACAATTCACAAAAATGCGAAACTCCCTTTTAGGCTCATGTAAAAGGGGGAGATTTTACCATAATTGAATTCATCAACTCAAAAGTTATGCATCAAATTTCTTACCCTTATATTTTTTGATTATTATCAAAAAGGGTTAACCGTAACCGTAATGTTGCCAAAGGTATAATCAATTTTGGTAAAAGATTAACGTTAAGCATTGCACACCCCTATCAAAAAGACTTTCCGCATCTAATTTGGGGCACTCATTTTTTCCAAAGTCTTGTAAAACAGCTTTTATCTAAAAAGTTGTTCCATTTTTTCATAACAAAGAATTATAACAGATTAAGGAATTATAAGCGTAACAAGGAAAAACACATTTTTGGGACAAAGTTCGGGTTAAACAAAGCTTTTACCAAAGATTTTAAGCTGCTTAACTGAGAAAAAAGACGCAAAACATGTATTTTTAGCAATGTTTTAACTTTGAATTCCTTAAGTCTAAATTTTAACACAAATTTTAGACTTTTTATTTTTTTATTTTAAAGTTAACTTTTTTGAAGAGGAAAAGAACTTTTTTGAGATTTTTTTGGTTACAGTATGAAAACTGAAAGTAATTATTTAGCCTACTATTTAACCTAAATGGGCAAAAATCTAAAAAACAGCCATTTTTGCAACTTCAATCCCCTGACCTGAAGAGATTAGTCGATGAAAAATCTTGAAACTTGGGGAATAGACTATATTAACCATGGGCTATCAGATGCCAGTAAAAAATTTTTGAAACTACTGTATACCAAAATTTTGGTTTTAGGCGATTTCGAATTTTCGCTTCGAGATCACAGAGAATCGAAATTAACCAAAACACTGAAACATGTCAACTGACAAACTATTTTTACTACCCAAATCACTTTACAGGTTAAAAAAATATCGAAAAATAACAAAAATTCTCTAAAAATTAGGGTGGTTTTATATTTTTGTGGAGCACTGTAGTATGTTAAATAATTTTTGATGAGCGTATTAGCCGTTTATTTTTATACATTCTTTTTATTCAGAGTCAAAAGTACAATAATATTCCAGAAATTTTTGAGGTTTCCCAATTTTTTTTCTGGCTGTCTTTTGCAAATGTTGGTATTTATTTTATTTTTACTTTTCTATTTCACAAAATCAGAACATTCAAAATATTATTGTAACAATAATACGATAAATGTAAATCCAAATGAAGTTATCTTTTTTGAAACAGTGGGGTATCCAAATGTTGCAGCATATTTTAATAGTGCACTTTTCCCCGAATGTTCCATGACGTTTAATCTTGAAACATCTTCAACAGTATGGAAAATTTTTGTTTAAAAAAATACTTCATTATTTTGTTTTTAGAATAAAAAATTTGTTATTTTTTTCACAAATCCGTATGCAATAAATTACATCTATCATGATCAAACATCCATTTTTTGGAAAAATAATTATAATACTGATATCATTTATAATAATTTTCAAGGTTTTGCCCTTCATGATGAACAAAGTCTCGACGATGAATGCTTTTTTGAAACAAAAAATTCATTTCACTTTGAAGATGAATCTCAAATTTTATATATTTCTTCGACTTTATCAAATGTTAATGTAAGAAAGCGATCATGTGATTGGCGATTTACTGGTCCCAAAAATTATGGGTTTAAAATTGTAATTCATACACTAAATATTGCTTCCGATGTTACATTAGCTGTTACAAACAGTACCAATTTTTACATTATAAAGTAGATTATTTTTTGATTAACCGATACGAAATAAGTAAAGAACAGGGTATTAGTAAAATGAAAGTTGAAGGTTCAACAATGGGCAAGGAGGGGTGGTTCAAGAAATTTTCTTTAAAGACTTTTTAAAGAAATAAAAAACTTTTTAACTGAACCCCAAAAATGACCATCTAAACTTTTTTAGTCAAAAATCTGCAATAACAAATAAAGCCTATTACAATGCAGACAATAATTTGTTTATTCATTTATCACACAGTAATGGAATATATTTAACACCTGTGCTTGAATTTATGGCATATATAAGTATTGTGAAAACAAGCTTTAATATTTCTCTTATAAACTGTAGTGCACTACAAAATGCTAACTATATAATCTGGTCGAGTATGTCAAGAAATGATCCGTATGGATATCCAAATAATGCTTTATGTGAATATGAACTTGAAATTCCTTCGAATACAATAATTGTAGCAAGGGACGATGGGCCCCAAAATCAAGAATACGAGTACGGCGTTGATTTTTTAGGCTTTTATGATGAAGATACCGACAGTTTTTTGCCTTTAAAAAGTAAATATGGTATTACATATGAAACTACACAATTATTAAAGCCATATCCAAATGGTACTGCAAAGAAAATGCGCTGGAAATTTGAAAGCGATGGAAGTGTCAGACGTTTAGGATTCCAAATGGTTTTTGAGCTCATCTGTAAGTCACGTTTCAATACATAGTTTTTCTTAAAGAGACAGTCGGAGACAAGTCAAACATTTTTATATGGCTTAAAAAATATGTAGCTTTCTGTTCCAACAAAGAAACATAACAATTCCTTTTTTTGACTGTAAATTTCGTTATACAGGTTTTTGAGGGCTCATTAGATTCGGAAATTTGACTCTGTTGGTGCTTATATGACCTGGTTTTTAAATTATGATATATAGGGCGTCCCAAGAAAAACCCTTGATTTCTTTTAGCTAGTGAATAAATGTCGTTTGATTTAAACAAAGACTAATGACACAACTGAACTAAGTGGTACTCGAGAGTCAAAATTTTTGAAATTGTCACTTTGTTCCCCTGCAAAAAAATTTTGAAAACGAAATATTTTTTTAAGCTAATAAAAAGGTTTAAAATGGAAAAAATTCTCATCGAAATGACCAAAAACCGAACATTTTCGGGCGACTGCCAATACTGCATAGAATTTAGTATGATCCAAAAAGTTTTGACTTGTCTTTGATAGAGCCTATAATTCTTGTTTTCAAATTAATTAAAATACTTAGATTGTTTTTGTGCCCCAAGTATATGGATCGTTCCGTGTGATGAAGAATCAACATATTTCATTACAAATTCATCCAGATCCGATAAATATTGTCCAAATATGAAATGTTATTTTACAGTAAGCTAATTAAGTGATGTCTTTTTTTCTCGATAGCTATTTGATAATCAACTTTGTGGTAGATCAAAATATACAACAATTTCGTAAAGTCAAAATACACTTGAAATCAACTAAAACATGTGTTTTAATTATTTCAAAGTTATTTTGAATATTCTAAAGGGAGCGTCTGATGTAGACAACACTTTTTTGATCTCACTGACCCACAATCTCTCCACACGAAAAAAATATATTTTTTTCAATTGCGGATGCGTTCTTGAAAATTTAAATTTTGATTTTATTTTTTTAGATACAGCTAAATTCATCGTGCTCAAGTAAATTTATAGTTTTAAATTTGAATTTTTATCAAGAAGCGCTCGACACCATTAAACTTCGTATTATTTCTGACAATACTACTGTTTTCTACGTGGATGAACAATTTAATCTTGACCGGAATTTAGTTTTTACAATTTTCCTTAAATCAAATTCTACAAATATTTTCGAAGTGTTTACTAGCGAGAACCCGATAAAAGTGGAGATGTTAAACATCGCACTGTCTGTTAGCAACGGTATATAAATTTTTTATTGTTTTTACAGAGCCTTAAAAAGGATTATACATTTATCATATTTCATACCGTAAATGCAGGAATTAAAGTGTCAAATTCAAAATTCTTGCATATTCCCATTTGCCTATCCCTGAGGCAATGCCATTTTTTGTATGTAGAATAATTAATTGAATTGAAAGTCTTTGAAGCTACGGTTTGCGGGAGAGGTGAGGAAGAGAAGAGAAAAGGTTAGGACTTCGGAACATAATTATTATTAAAATGAATTACGAGAAACATTAAAGTTTTCTTTGAAAAATGCATTTACAATTATCCTTTTGTCTAAAGTTTTACTTTAAGTACACATTTGTGCTTTGATTAAAACTTTGTACATGCCCTTAGAGAAAAAAACGACTTTTGAATTTTTTTTGGCAAAATTCCACTGGAGTACAATTCCTTTGCAGAATCGGTGAAATACAAATTCCCTTAAATTTCCAACCTAATTACATTTTTTTAAAGTCTATGGAAATTTTAGGAACCCAGAGAATGTATGACGTAAAATTGACAAATCAAAAACCATATTTTGTAACTGACTATATTAATACTGAGACTGGTGGACGACCATACGTGTATTATGCATTTAACATTGAAATTGAAGATATTCCGGTAAATTTTCACAAAAATGCCTCAATCAAAGTCTTTTCAAATCTCTCTTGGAATATAAAAAATTCAGGGATTCCCCCGAGAGAATCTCCGACAAATTCTCCCAAAATTTCCCGATTTTCCTTTCTTAATGAAATCGAATGTTTAAGATAAAGCTTTTCCTTTAATTTTTAACGGCACTTACTTCCAATTTACTTAAAATTCGTATAATTTTCCCCGGAATTTCCCCGATTTTTGAGAGAAATTGGGAGATGCCGTTTGAAAAATATTTTTTAGTTAAAACGTTTATCATGATTTATTTTTGATATTAATAATTAATTTTGATTTATTAATGTCATTGAACATGACAATGATGACTCAAAATAGGAAATTTAGTTTTTTTAACGTAAAAATTCATTTGCTGTATATTTATCAATCTTTAAATTGATTCAAGCGATGAAAACTTTTATCCATAGAATACTTAAAAGTTCAAAACGTTATTTTTAAATAAAAAATGAGTTTTAAAAAAATGCAAGTCAAATCACCAAAATCAAGTTTTCGGGGAATGCCGGAAAATTTCCTGGGAAATTGCCGTCTTTTTTCGATTTTCCGGGAAATGAGCAACCCTACGTATAAACAACAAAAACAAGGACGTTTTTGTGGGGAGATTCAAGGAGATTCTTTTACAAAAAAAAGAGATCTCCCGGAACATTTTTGCATCCTCACGGATATCTCCATCTTATACCCCTACTTAATCACAATATTTTAAGGAATTCGAGAATGCGTCAATACAAATCTACTTTTCTGAAATATATCTCCCCGTTTTATATGCGGATGAAACTATGTCGAATTTCGTACAATGCGCGGATAAAAAGTGGTATGTTTTTTATTGAAAAAAAAGGCTTTTATTGAATGCACATTCCATGAAAATTTTTTTGATAAAATGCGTTTTTAGTTATTTAATTTTTACATTAAAAAATTTATTCTAACCATAAAGGTATACTTTTTAGGCACATATCTTGTGACACAGGATTCAAAAAACTTTTTGTTATCATGGTTCCATATTACCGTGGAACATTTCGTATAACTCCTTCAAGTAGGTTGTAATAATTCTGCTTTTGACAAAAATTTCAAAAGCAGAATGTATTTTAAACGCATTCTCTGATAATTTAATGCTACAACTCTTTACCAGAGAAAAATATAAAATTCTAATACTTTATCGTGTTTTTAATTATACTTTTAAGCATTCTATGAAGTTTTTTGCACAAAAAATGGTCAATTTATACACCAAATAGCAGCCAAAACTGTTTTTTGTACCGCGACTTTTTAATTTTCAAAATACAACTATAATACGGTTTCATGAAGAGGGACAGGGACCTTGAACAAAAATTTTTCCGTGCTACTTTATTGAAGGTCCCGGGGGTTACCCAGTGCATCAAAAATTTCGTCACAGAACTTCCAGTAAATTGTCAAGGAAATAAATTTGTTGAAGGTGTTTGTGCCCATTTAAAAATTTAAATGTTTAGAGCTTGGTGGTGAATGCATATTTCACTCAAATGTTTTGGATAATATCAATAACTATGCTACTAATTATCGGCCTGTGACGTTTTCTGCTATTGCTGGCCCAAGTGCATCGTGCAAATTTGTTTACTTAGTAAACACTCCATTTAGTCTATTTGAAACATCGAATGATAGTACGTTCGTCTTTTTTCTTTCTAGGAAGATTGTTATAATGTTAGCACATAAATACAGGCCTTGAAAATTCGCTCGCATTTTCGAGCTCTCCTTTATCGGGTCACATACGTGTATTCCACGTTTGAAATAAAATTAACAAGGGGAATCATATGTGATGATAATTCTGTTAAGCTACCAAATATAGTTTAAACCAATGATTGGGGGTCACAAACAAAGACAAAAAAAACATGCCTTTTTAAGTGTAAAACTTTTTTTAAACTCTTTAAAGATGAACAATTCATCTTGATTTCCCATGTGCTCTCAAAAATAAAAAACAAATTTACAAATTTTTAAATTTGTAAATTTGTTTTACTCCAGAATATGCCTCACGGTAAGGCCTTTACCGTAGACATACCCAATTTTACGCTAAAGGGAGTCCGTGCTTTGCACAAAAACTCGTCTAGTATTGGGATAGTAAAAAATTTAAGCTGCGGAATCGAAAAACTGTAATTTTCCCACAGGGTTGAAATTATGATAAACAGCAACCGATAAATAAAATTTTAATGATTCCTGTATAAGTTTTTTGAAAACTTCCCATTATTTTCGAATTCCTTGAAAATAGATTTTCAAAAACCGTAATTTTCTAGGAAGTTTCGGTGTATCAAAAGTATGGACAACAGCTTCAAAGAATGATGTCAGTGTTTATACTGGCAACAAAAATGAAACTTTATTATTTAAATTTAAGTTAGTTTTATTTCACCTTTAATAATTGAAAAGAAGTTTTAGTAAGAAAACGTCAAGAAAATGGCAAAAAATACCATTATATTCTCTTTCATATGTTTTTGAAATACCTGCAAATTCAAGTATATTGATTTCAGTTGCACAAAATGATGAATTGTATAGCATTCAACCATATGAATATAGTTCGACTATCCAAACACCCTATTATTTTTCAACTAAAGCATTTTTTAATAATTATTATTTGAGTAAGTTTAAATTGAGGGAGTTAACCATTTTGACCCGCCTTTGATGTGCGGCAAAAGATCAAAGTAAAATAGTATGCAAGAAGGAAAGAATCCAAAAATCCCAATATTATATTATTTCTAGATACCCCATTATCTCCTTTAAACTTTAATAATTGAGTGTCAATAACAGCTACACTGAAAAAACTTGGTACAGTAATAACCCGTCGGGCCAAAATTCCCGGCTCGCGTGAATTCGCATTTTGCATTTTTTCACGATTTTTTCGTTCAGCAATTTCTGATCGATTTTCGTTAAAAAAATGATAGATATCATATTTTAAAAACTTTAGAAATAATATATGATAACATATTTTTAATGTTTCAAAATTTTTGTTTGACTTTTTTGTCCTTTTTAATATTTTTATTTAACCTTATATTACAGTGCATTGTTTTCAGGTTGTTTTGTAAATTACACAGTTGAACAAAACATTTTTGTCACATTTACAGTTACATTTTATAATTTGTCACCGTTTATGACATTTCAATTTTTTGCTGGCAATATCCTACAAGAGTACCGTATACTTTCATATTTTCTTGACTTATACAAAACATTACTAATATTTTAGCATGAATGAAGTTGGAAAAAGTATAACGGTTACAAACACAAGTGTAAAAATTTGTTATGCAAATGCAACAACCGAAGAAAATCTTTATCTCAACAATCCTGAAGTCATAATATTGTATGACGTAAAACTAACAAATGAATTAACGACAAAAATTTCAACGCAAAGTAATATTGTAACAACAACGCCAACCACAACAGTTGTAACTACATCAACTGTAAAAGATGTATCCAAAGTGTCGCAAAATACTGATTATAGTGTAATATTTGTAATATTATTTATTATTTTTGTATTATTATTATTTTTTGGTGTGGGAAAATTTTGCGGAAAATAATAATGAATGAAAACAAGACATTTTTTGGAGTGTCTCGTTTGCATACAAAAATTATAAAAGTTTTGTAACGAAATATAATGTAAAATATAGAGAGAAAAAATAAAGAAAGAAATGTTTTTTAATAGGTTACAGTTATATTTTTCGGTTCGGCTATACAAATTTAAAAGTGCTTGATTACCAAAGAAATGACGTGAATTTATTAATTTATTTGTTTTTTACTCCAAATGCAACAAGTGGGCAAAGGTAAAACAAAAATTAAAAACGAAACTAAATAATAAAAGTTTTTAAGTAAAATAAATTTTTAAAGTGAACTAATTCTTGCAAAACTAAAATAACCGTAGATGTTGGAAAATTACTTTCTTGGCAAATAAATGATGAAGACAGAATAGACCAGAGGGAACAAAATTATTTGTGGAACGAGACGTCTGACATCTTAAATTCTTCTTTTTTTATCTTTGCCTTTTAGCACCATAAAAACGTTTTAATTGCTGTCTTGATTCTGCTTGCAATGAAAGATTTTGCCTTTGCCGTTTTTACAAACGTATTGCTGTTTTTTCAGATGATTTGCCATTTTTTTAGATATTTTGCCGTTTTTACAAATGTTCTGCCGTTTTTTAAATGAGGCGGATGTTTTTATCCAGTTTCGAATTCTTGGATATTCTTGATTTTCAGGCAAACTGAGAGTCTTGAAACGAAAATGACCCTTTTTTAAATTTTTTTATCAAAAAACATGCATTTTCGTTTCAAGACTCTCAGTTTGCCTGAAAATCACGAATATCTAATACTTCAAAACTGGATCAAAACGTTCGCCTCCTTTAAGATATTTTGCCGTTCCTAATTAATAATGTCAAAAGCACAAAAAAGAATAAATTTTGTACTATGCCCCAAAGCATTGGGAAAAAAAATTGAAAATTACAGTCTAACCTCGATTTTACGTCGTTTTTCGCGGTCTTTTGAGAAACGTAAAATCGAGGTTCGACTGTAACAAACAATATCGGCGTTATTTTATAATTATTTTAGCACCAAGAATTGTAGTGCCAAAAACAAAAATTACAAAATTTAAGCCGTATTAATTTTTCGGTTTTGTGTGACTTATTTCTTGAATTATTAAAATTCATAAAAGATTAAAATTTTGGTAACTTCAACTTTAAATTTTTTTCAGAAAAACTTTATTTGATAAAAAAAATAGACAAAGTAAAACAGACAAAAAAGTATACAAAAACTTTCAGTACATATCGAAATCTTCTTCCAATAAATCTTCGTCGCCTTCGTTGCTTTTTGGAATTTGAATAATTCTTCTTTTGCGGTTATAATAATAATATCCACCAACAATGGATAAACTAAGAACAACTGATAAAATGATAAGAACCAACATCCAGTATCTATGTGTCGAAAATGTAGAAGCTGCTTCAGTTACAGTAATCGTTGCCAGAGTTGTTGTTGAAATCTCTGAATTTAAAGTAGTTGTGTTTACTACAGTTTCATTACAAAATGAATCTGGAAGTTCCATAAAATGCTTTCCTTTAAGATCGACAGGACTTTGGCATTGATAATGTAAAAGCTTCATTGATTTAGCCAATTTTATCAACCATTTATTTGAGCAATCACATTTAAATGGATTCTTTTTAGCACTAAAACCTTTCAACGATGTCCAATTTAGCAGTTTTTCAGGTAAAGTCGTAAGATTACAATCATTAACATAAAAGCTTTGCAAAGCTGTAATTAAATGACTATGCGCTAAACCAAAAGCATTTTCATGTATTGATGTAAGATTTTTGCTGTGACTAAAATCAGCTGAAATAAGATTTGGGAAACTGCAAAAGGCACAGTTTTCGATCTTTTGAAGAAGTTCGGATGCATGGGCAAACAAATATCGAAGATTTGTATTTCGTTTTAATCCAGTATGTTTAAGTACAGTAATTTTGGTACCGTCCATTTCAAGTACTTGAAGATTTGAAAGTGAATTGATTGCAGCAGATGGAAATGTGGTAATCGGATTATCCGATAATCCAAGAAATTTCAAATTCCTGAAAACAGATGATAATTTAAAGAATCAAATGTTTAAAACAAATTGAAAGCATACTTTAAATTTACAAAAACATCATCTTTCAAAGCTGTAATATTACAATGTGATAAAATTAAATGTTCCAAAGAAGATAAAGATTTTGAAAAAACTTCTGATGTCAAAGAATTGCTGATTCCATAATTTCCCTGAAGTTTTAAAATTTTCAATTTTGTTAAAAACATGAAAGATGTGGATGATAAGTTTTTCAAATTGTTAAAAGTCAAATCCAATTCCAATAAAGCTGAACCGAGTTGTTTTGTTAAAGCATTTTCATCAATTGTTGTCAATACATTTCCATGAAAATCCAAAGTTTTCAAAGAAGTAAAATTATCAAAAGTTCCATTTTCAATGCTACCAATATTACTGTGATAAAATTGAAGACTTTCGATTAAATGTTGTTTTTCGGGGATCATATTTTTCTAAAAAATACATATATATCATTTTTTAATTCTGAAATGAAGAAAGAAAAGCATACCAAATTTAATTTAGAAATATTTGCTTGATTTATTTGAATAAATTTAATTTCGATTGTTTTATTAATTATTTCAACATTTGTCGTTTCTAATAATGTGCATTTGAGATTTTCATCTTTACATTCACAGGAATCTAAAAAATAGATATTTTGTTTCAAAAGTAAACAACCAAAAAGTTATTTACCACTTTCGTCTACTAATGTAACAATTTCTTCATTTTCATTTCCCCTACAAACTTCATAAACAATTTCTTCTTCCTTTTCAGCTTCTAAAGTTTCATTCAAACAAAAATCTCCAGAAAGTTTATACAAATATTCATTTTTCAATTCTGGTGGATTTGTACAAAAAAGTTCATTTTTAGACGATTCATCCGACCACTGATTTTTAAGATTATTTACGTATAATGGTGTTGTTGTATTATAATCATTGATAAGCCATGCCATTGAACAGTTACATGTCAAAGGATTATCTTCGATATTAATTCGAGATACATTTTGCCAATTTAAAAGTTTTTCAGAAAGTGTTGTAATATTGCATGATTTCATTAAAAAACTGTTAATTTGAATCGGATTTTCATTTGTGATAGCTCCAAATGCATTTTTATGAATATACGATAGCTTTTTACTGAAAGACAAATCAACTCTTTGAAGATTTGGAAAATTGCAGAATGCACAATCTTCAATTTTTTCAAGGTTTGAAGAGCCTATTGCAAGGTGTGTAATATTCTTAAAAACATTTATGTGTTGAAATACAGTAATATTGTGCCCAGAGAGTACAAGAGAATTAAGGTTTTTAGAAATTGCATTTAACGCTGTTGGAATGGCAGTCAATGGATTATCCATCAAATACAAAACTTGAAGTGACCTGTAAAAGGCAAAAGTATTAACATGTCCAAAACTGGTCAACTGGGTTGAGCAATAGAGATTTCCCGGAAGATCTTTTACTTATTGCCGGGTGTTCGAATTAAGTTTTCACCAAAACGTTTTTCACAGCGTGTTAGCAGCGGATTACGATTTTACAAACATTTGCTTCCCATTTGGTAACTGCTTATTTAAAAAACAATTTGTAAATTAAATATTTTAGTTAACATTCTAAACTAACTTTTGAATGAAGGACTTTTTGAGAAAGGTGTTAGCAAAAGTATGTCACAAATTCCTATTTTTGCGAACACGCCTTGTAACAAGGTCCTTGTTTTAAAAATGCTAGATTTTTCTATTTCTTTGTTGTTTTTTGAACGATTTACATGACAAAAATGATCAAAAAACGTTGGTTTTTCAGTATTATGAACTTTCTGGGGTGTTCAAAATATTAGCAAAATTAATTTAAATTTTAAAAAATCGATTCTTTAAAATCGGGAGACAACGGAAGATTTCCTGGGGGATCTTGTTAAGTCTACTGAGATCGCGCACCCTTGTTCATAATTTTTTGCAAAATAGCTTACTGAAGATTAATAAAGATGTTGTCAGGCAAAGTTGAAATATTGCAAGAAGATAATGCCAAAATGGCCAAATTTGAATAAGTTTTTGGAAATGCAGCATTTGTAGATAAAAACATTTTAGGATTACCACTTATATCCAAAGTATAAAGATTTTCAAAATTATTTGTTGGAATCTTTTGCAAATTACTTTTTTGTAATGATAAATACAGCATTGTTGAAGGAAATGTTACATTATCGATATTTGTGAGATTGTTGCTACTCAAATTTGCTGATTCCAAAACAGTAAAATTATCAAAGGTTCCATTTTCAATTGAGCTGATGTTGTTTGATTGAAGATTCAGAATCTTTACATTGTTTTCATTTCCTGGTAAAACTTTGCCCTAAAAATGGTATATTTATCGAACATTACTAAAAAGCGTATATGGTTGTGTTTGGGTAAAAAGAGTATAGCGGATGCATTGTGAAATAATAAAAAGTTTTCCAGTATTTAGGAGCTTACAAGGGAACTGCCAGAGATAATTAGCTAGGTCGAACATCAAATATAGTNTAGCTAGGTCGAACATCAAATATAGTTAAACCAATAGTTGGAGGCCAAAAACAGATCACAAAAAAATATTTTTAGCGCCAGTTTTGAGTTTTAGGTACATTTTCGTCAACAATATTTGGTGTTCAACCTCGCTAATCATCTCTGGCGGTTCTGTTGTTAGAATTTTTTTTCGTTTGTTTCATTTTCTTTTTTTACAATATTTCGTAATGCCAGTGCCGCAACTGTCTTGAAGAGGTTAGGGAGACCTCCCCCCCTTTGTGCCAAATTTATGGTGAAAAAATTAAATTCATACTAGGTAAAATGAGATTTTTGAAAAACTCGCAAGGAAACCTCCCTCCCCCCTTTACTGTCGACCTATTTGCAGCACTGCGTAATGCATCAACAAACAAACATCCTTCAATCAAAAAATGTGCCCTTTATATTTTAGAAACATACCTTTTTCAAAGAAGTTATATTATTTCCACTTAAATCAGCACGCACAATTGCAAAATTACTTTTCAAAACTTTAATATTTGTGTGATTTAACTTAAATGTTGTTCTCCCAGTGTCACAATTCAATGATGTATTTCCATAACAAAAACATCCTTTAAAATAATCTGTAAATTGTTTGCAAATATTTAAAGTGATATGCAATAATTAAAACATACTTGAATTTTCTTCATCTTCATCATTTTCTTTACAAACATAGTAAATTCCATCATCCTTATTTTTGATATCAGCCGCTGAACTTTTATTTGAGCAAAAATCTCCTGCTAATGTATGCAAATGTGTGCCATAAAATGATGAAGGTGAATAACATCGTAGATCATTTTTGTAATTGTAATTGGAATAATCAATCATTTTATCAACAATCAATGGATTTGTTGAATTGTAATCATTAATTAACCATGTCATTGAACAATTACATGTAAGTGAATTAGATCGGATATCAATTTTTGAAATATTTTTCCAATTTATAAGTTTTTCTGACAAAACTGAAACGTTACAATTTTTAAGTGAAAATTCTTCAAGCTGAGGCACTGTAGAACCATTATTGAGAGCACCAAATGCATTTTCATCAAAAAATGATAAACGATAAGAATGATCAAAGGCCACAGTTTTAAGATTTGGAAGATTACAAAAATCGCAGTCATTAACTGATAAAAGCTGGAACGACGACATTAAATCCAAGTACCGTAAATTTGATAACATTTTGATTGCTTTTGGAACCGTCGAAATTAAATTGCCAGAAATGTCTAATTTTTCTAGGCTTCTAAAACAAAGTATTTTATAATTAAACTAAATTTTTTAATGATTAGCACCAGTGTTTTCCCAATTCCATATTGAAGGATTACCGATTCCTAGGCAGAAAAACATCAAAACCTAAAATTTTTACAAACACTTTATATTTTTGAGTTGCTAAGATGCTAAATTTGATATGTGCTTACTTTGAAAAAATAAATGCCTTTAAAAGAATCGGAAATGGAAAAAATCCTTGTTTAATTTCTAAACTAAGCACATATCATGTTTAGCATCATAGCAACTCAAAAATATAAAGAATTTGTAAGAATTTTAGGTTTTGATGTTTTTCTGCCTAGGAATCGGTAATCCTTCAATTTGGAATCGGGAAAATACTAGCACAAATTTTGTATAAATATATGTTTTTTACCTAAGATTAATAAAAACATTTTCTTCAAAAGTTTTAAGGTTGCAATAAGCCAAATTTAAAGTTTTAAGATTTGATAAAGCTTCTGGAAAAATAGTTACATTGATGCCATTAATTTTTGTAATCAAATTAATCTGCTTGTTAAATCCTAAGCTGAGAAAAGTAAGATTTGATAAATGCTGAAAAACAGTTGTCGAAAGATTTTGTAACCCAGTGTTAGTAAGATCTAAATCCATTAAAGTTGATCCAAGTTGTTTTGTCAAAATTGTATCATTTATTGATTTTAAGCGATTATTTGTTTGCAAATTCAATTTTTTCAATGATGTAAATTTGTCGAAAGTTCCAGCTTCAATTCTTCGAATTTCGTTGTAATAAAAATCTAACTCTTCAACTGTTGATTCATGTCCTGGCAAAATTTCATTCTGAAAACACAAGATCAGATTTTATTTCGATTTATTATATCAAAAAAAACCTTTGAAAGTTCTACAACATCGTTCAGACGAAAATTAACAATTTTTGCAGTGAAATTTTGGTTACGAATTTTTATTTTAATATGATCAAAATAATTGTAGCTGTTAATATTCAACCCTCTATGACAGTCTAATGTTTCGTTTATACATGTGCATCTTGCATCTAAAAAAAAGTAGACATCAAGTACATATGAAAAAAAAATAAAGATTTTTAAAATGAGAGAATCGAATGCCAAAATAGCATACGATTTGATTATTCGGTTAAGGTTGCCACAGTACAGCATTTCTTTAAACAACAAAATTTGGACCTTTTACAATGTTAACATTTAAATTTTTCAAAATTAACAAGATATTAAAAAGGAAAAAACTCTTTGTTGTTTTTAAATTTCTAGAGATTTAACAATTTCGTGCAAAAAATAAAAATGGAGCTAACCGGTTCATATTTTTTTTGGACCGAGGCTTTTGAGTCCTCAGATATATCGTGTTTTTTATATATGTTATGTCCAGATCTTACAACCGTCCAGATCGTACAACCATATAAAGTATTAGTGATAAGCATGTCAATCTAAGTAGTTATGGATGTTCTAGAGTATTTACCAACTATTTAAAAAGTGTTTCAGTCCTTATATTCTTATTTTAAGCACTTTAGAGTATAATATTGAATTTAATAATAAGATATTTAATTAATGCTTAAATTAGGAATTTATGATTGAAATGGCTAGAATCTATCTTGTATAACATCATCTTAATATAAAGTAGTGTAAAAGTACTAATTAAAGCTTATAGCATCCATATACTTAAATACTTATATGGTTGTCATATCTGGACGTCCGTTGTAAGATCTGGACGTAACATATACATTTTTCACTACTTTGGATTCGATATTTTTGTTTGAAATATGCCGTTTAATTTTTTGAAAATAAACTTTTATTTCCTATTTTAAAGTAAAAAAACTATTTAACATTTTTAATTTAATAGTGTTTTTATTACAGATAAAAAAATTAAATGCCAAAAGACAGCCCAAATAAGAACAGCCGAAAGAGCCGCAGGACGGCTGACATTTGGGGTCTCATTTTTAAACTTGATCTGTTGTTATATATTTTATCGACAACATACCAGTAGTATTATCACCACAAACATAAATAACACCAACATCGTCGTCGTCATTATCATCACTATCAGCTGTAGCAGTAATATTGGCCATCTCAGTTTCATTGAAGGAAGTTGTATCACGTCTTGTTCGAATATGTTGTTCATTTTGATCGATAACAGAGTTATCAGCAATAATTGACGCTGCAATCAGCAGCAAAACTATACCAATATGTAAACTTTTCATTTTTTATAAATTTTGCATATACAGAATTCACTTTTATTAAACCAATAAAAGATGCAAGAAAAAAATAAAGAGGTATATTAAATATTTTGTTTTTGGATAATCATGGAACTTAAACCGAACAAACTAACAAACCAGGTCAACGGCCCCGTACGTACTCTGGCATACAACGCATTTTGTGAGAAAGTGAAGCATAGGGTGGCACAGAAACATAAACTTCATCGGTTTAGGCTGTAATTCCGCCTATATAGGTAATCCAGAGCGTAGATTCCGAATTTTTTATTTCCGAAACCTGTTTTATATGTAGTTTTTGAGATATCGCACTGGTGACCTATATTTATCCCATTTCAGAATTTTTAACTTTTAGTCGTCACATGTGGTACCATTCGATTCCTCTCATCAAGCTGAGTAAGAATAACACGGATTTTGTCCAAATAACTGCTTTTTTCGATGAGTTATGACCATTTGAAAATAGGAGTTTTTGGTTTTTTGGTCATTTGACCCTTTCGTCAATACCCAGGGGAAATTTTTTATTGCAGATTCGGATTCTACGGGTCCGATTACCCCTAACGGAACATAGCTTGTCTTGAAATTCCGCCGCCCCGGTACTTAGATTTCGAGTCAAACATATTCCACTCAATATCTCCAACATCATTAAAAATTCATAACATATGAAATAGGTCACCAAAACACTTCCGGTCTCTTTTACTATCAAATATAATGTTGTTAGAATATTTTGGGTAAGTTTCAGACCCCCAACATCAAATCTGACCATTTGCCATCAAATCGAATTTTACAATTTTAGCAACATGTCCAACATCAAAAAAATCGAGTTTTTTGTTAATAATAAGCACCAATATGGTTTAATAATGATAAATACTGATAACAGTAATGACC
>CABFKP010025822.1:0-13755 GCA_901779475.1 Panagrolaimus davidi
AAAATGTTAAAGCTTGGATTGATTTTGTTGCTGTATTTGGGGGGAATCGCATCAGCGGATTTAGGGATTATTGATCCGGTGAAATTAGGATCCGCAATTTCCCCACATGGCCCAGATTGTTCATGGCGGCATAATATTACTGGTAAGAAAAGTTTTTTACAGTAGTTTTTATTGAAAGCAATAATTATAGCACTTTTTTCAATTTTTGTAAACTGAAAAAAGTGCCAAAAATTTTCAACTTTTTTAAATGGCACACAAACAGGGATACACGAAATAAGAATTTAGAAAGCCAAATCGAAATTTTTTCGTTGACCGAAATCAAAATTTATCTTATAAAAATAGTTGTAAAAGTTATTTTTTGGCATGGCATTTTTTGAAGCGTTAAAACTCTTCAGAAAACAAAAAGAGGAATAAAATTAATTTTATAATTTATTAAAAATTTTAATTTGATTTCGTAAAAAGGTCGAAATAGAAAAAGAAAAAACCTTTTGTCGAAATCGAAATTTTTTAAAATAGCTTTTTCGCAAAGTCATTATTTATTTATCTTTATTTTCCCCTTTAATTTTTAGATGAAGATTTGTTGACCGCTGAAAAGCAGGATGTCCTTGAATCCTGTTTATATTATTATTTGGTTGAAAAGGATATCAAAGAATCTGGGGATTCATATAAAATTTGGTTAAAAGCACCATGGGAATATCCCCTTAAAATAAATATTAATTCAATTGTGATTCAACAAGTTGATTCAATTGATAAAAAAGCTGCACAATTTAATATCCATGGAGAATTTTTGTTTGTAAGTGTCTTATTTGGGGGATTTTAAAAAGGGATATGCAAAATTCAAAGTAAGAAAATTTAAACATGAAATTTTTTTCAATTACAAAAAAGACTATAAAAGTTGAATTTCGATAAAATTTTTTGTTCCGGATGGATTACTGTAGTTTTGAAAAAAAATTATTTCCAGTTTTTTTAAATTCTCTAATTTTAAGTCATGGAAAGATGATAGATTAGAATGGAATTCAACAGAATGGAAAATGGATTCATTCTTTTTGCATGATACCCATCATATTTGGACTCCATTGTTTACAGATGAATCGTAAGACACTTTTAATTACAAAACAAAAAGACGCTTTCAATTTTTTCAGAACTTGCACAACTCTTGATGGCTGTATTTCAAAAGTCACGGATGTTGAAGTGCATTCAGATGGAAAAATTGAAGCTAGGCTAATCTTTCGATATCCGGCATATTGTGCAGCAAATTATTACAATTATCCTGAAGAAACAAATGATTGCTGTTTATTTTTGTCCATTGCAGAAACGGAAAGAAATGTTGAATATGTAATTGGAGTTGGGGCACGCGGAAAAGATAAAGTGAATAAACAGGTGGCAATCACAGATGTTCAAAAAGAAAAAGATATGACAATTTTAACAAATGTTGAAACTTCAGCTTGGACCGTTTTGGTAAGAGATTCTTTTTTTGTTTTGGAACGAAAATATTAGGGAGCATTTAAGAAATAGTATAATGTAGATGAAAGACGAAACAGATACAAAAAGTTTCTGAAAAATCGAAATTTTGATTTTGAAAAAATTTAAAGTTAATTTCGATTTCCGTATTTTTGTCAGAATTTCCAAATCGAAATTATCTTTATTCTTCATTTTGGTGCTTTTAAAGAGTTCAAAAACTCCAAATAATGTATAAAAAAAAAGTCTGTTAAAAATTTTGTTGACGAAAAATTTTAAAAAGTCAAATTTCGATTTCACCGAAATTTGGATTTCGGACGTTGTTGATCTTTCAATTGCAATTTCGTTGATCCTTTGTACCCAACCAAAATTTTGCTATTACAGGATCGAACCCTTGATACTGTAAAATTAAGCGGATATCGGACAAACTTCATCAAAATTTGTATCCATGCAAAAAAAGATATGAATACCCTTCGAGTTGCTTTACGAATTCCTGCAACCATTGCAACTTTGTTAATGCTTGCAGCACCACTTTTTGGAGATCTTCGAACCCAATCTTTTGTAAAACTTACAACTTTATTACTTCAAACAATTTGTTTTCTATTTCTTTGTAGTATTGCACCAGAGAATGGCTTTGGTGGACATAAACCTAAAATTTGTAAGTTTCTTTGAAGTAAAACTTTTTTTTATAATTTATTCTTTTTTTAGATTCTTTCTATGAATTCCTTTTTGTTAATTCTGCAATTAGTATTATAATTACGCTAATTGCACTTGCTTTGTGCCGCGTAAAACGTACTGTTCCACCTTCACACAATCTTTTTCTTACTGCAAAATTGATTAATCGATTTTTGTGCTGTGTTGAACCGGATCCTACAACCGCGTATACCCGATATTTGGATGATCGAGAAAATGGTGGAATTGGTGAACCCCAACGTTCTGCCACAGATCCATCTTCAGATTATACAACCGAATGGCGGCATCTTTATATTGCTGCAAATAATCTCCTCTCTGGAATCAATTTTACAATCTTTTGTTTTATCATCTTTTTTGATATTCTTTAAACTTTTTTTTGTGTTTAATTCATGGGGTTTTTTTTTCTTCTAAATTTTTAAAAAAACGGTGAAATTTTTTCAGTAAATATTTATTTTAATTTATTATTACAGTTCGCTTTTCCTAATATTTTTTGTACATAAAAATAATTTATTTAATTTTGAAATTCGAAATAAATTTAAATAAAAGTTTTGTGTTGAATAAGTTTTTGTAAAATTTTGAAAAATAAATTAAACTTTTAAAAAAACATTTAACAATGTGGACTTGGTGGAAGTTTTGGCAAGGGTGTTTCACTGATTGGTGGAATCCATGCTGGAACAGGTTGTCTCTCCGGATCAAGATTAACACGAAGATGTCCAAAATCAACAGAATACTGATAACAAAAAATTGCAATAAAATCAATGTTATAAATTGTTTGGGATGGATGTAATCGAGCAACTAAATCTTTAGTACCATCATAATCTTCATGAAGGCCACAATGGCTGAAAATGGATAAAAATTGATTTAGAAATGGTTACTTTTAATATTGAAAATTAAAAAGTACTGTATTTTTTAAAAAAAATTTTTTAACTGTTTGAATGGTCGAGTGGTATAGTGCTAGCGCAGCATGCGGAAGCTCAAAGGTTTGAGTCTACACATTGAGAAAAAATATTTTGATGAATTAAAAGTTTTTACATTTTTTTGCAGACATCTATTTTTTTCTCCTTACCGTTCAGGTGTATCCCTTCCAAGGACCATCGCTTTTAGCCCTGTATTTTGATCAATAGTTTTTCCAACTCCTGCATATACCCAACCATCAGGGGGTGAAGTGCCTTTAAAGCTGAATGATGGAAGTAAAATTGTTCGAGAATCCAATACAACAATTGGTGCAGTACCAACTTGATAATGTTTTCCAATAATTCCTCGTGAAGTTGAAAGTGGATTACTGATACAACAAAATGGCTTTGGAGGTTGTTTTTTAAGTTTTAATGCAGCAAGGTATTTCTAAAAAAACATTGATGGAAAAAATGATGGAGATTTGTGATTGATTTTACCCATGATTTTTGTGTTGCAATTCCAAAATGTGTCCAAGTAGTTTCTGGAAGTTTTGGAATTCCAACAAGTAATCTTGCATTGCTAAATCCAGCTTCAACACTTCCTTTTTTACTAAAAAATATTTCTCCAATCTCCTAAAAAATTGATAAAAAAAACAGCTCACAGCTTTTTAGTATATTCTCCACCAGGAGATGATAAAACTTGATAAAGTCCTGAAGCGGGATGTGAAGATTCTGCATCAGAAAAGAAGAAACGTAATTCAAGATCTACAAAATAATTTTGTAATCCTAAAATACCCTTTCAAAAAAATTTTTTTACCAGGAAGTGAATCAATATTAAAATCAATAATTTGTAACAAGCTTTCATTTGCATAATAAACAATTCCAGAAATTCCATGGGTTACATTTTTAAGCTTTCCCAATTTTACACCGTAATATTCTGTTTCTACCGCAGAAGCGAAATTTAATAAAGCTCAAATTTTTACACATTTAAAAAAAATATTTTTAAAATTAAATCTTACCAAAAAACGTTAACACCAATTCTGCCTTCATTTTCTTATTAAACTGATAAATTTGCAGATTTTTCTTATCCGTTTTTAAGTTTTTTTAATATCCGTACAAATTCGAAAACTTGTTTTTCCATGTCAAAGATTTATTTTTAAAACTAATAATTATCTTCCTAATCTTGTTTGATGACCTACTAATAAATATTGAACGTTTTATTTTTCTATCAAGTTTTAAAAACTATTAAAACTTTCGCAAAAGCACATTCGTTTTTTATTTATGAAAAACAAAATTTGCTTTAAAAAATAATTGTTTATGAAAAAAATGCTGCAGCTTTGTGATACTGTAATAAATTTATAATCATCACAAAAATTAAATAATAATAAAACACGGGGGAACAAAATACAGTTACAATAAAAAATTAAAAGTTGTAATCAAAATTGAGATAATCAGCAAATGTAACCTTTTCATCACGGCCCAAAAGCATATCCAAATGAAGTCGAGAACTTGTAAATGCACCAGGTGGACCACGATTAATTTGACTTGCAGAATAGAGTCCACTAAAATGAGGTGAAAGTTATTGCAGAAATAAAAAAAGGCCAAGAAAAATAAGGAAAATAAAGTCAGTGTATTCCCGCTACCGTTACTGATATCTGTTGTTATTTTATAACTGAATCAATAATAGCAGTAACGCGTTTATTAAATGAAAGTCATTTTCGTTGATCAATAGCAGTTGTTTGAAGCTGTAGTGTTCCACATTACAGTATACTTAAAATGGAACACTACTAAAAAAGAATAAGCAGTAGCAATCAAAAGTATCAGATCGGTAGCATCTGATGCTGGAGTAGCACCAAAAGCCGGCAGCGAGAATACACTGGAGACAGTTTATTGTTTCCCTCATCTATCTTACAACTAACTAACGGAGGTAAAAGGCATAACAAAAAAACTTACTTAACCATATGTTCAGCTAATGCATTACCACCAACAATTCGCTTTTCTTCAATAAATTGTCCAATACTTGGCTTCATACGAGATCGATCAGATTGAAGTTCATGTGCAGCAAAAACAGCTTTCATTTGTGGGCCATCAGCATTTGCGTGAAGGAACTGAACCTTTTGATGCATTTTATCAGCTTTTTCTAATGTTTTTGGAAGTTCCCCAGCAGTTCGAAGAAGATCTTCTTGACGTTTTGAATGTTGAAGATATTCAGCCATTGTATGTGTAAGAGCTAAAAAAAAATGGAAAAGGATGATAAAAGAAGTTTCACTATGGAAGACACGGATAAAAGCGCGGTAAAAAAGGCAAGTACACTTGCCAAAGGTTAAGAAACAATGGCAAGTACATTCATAACAGGTAGTATCTTTTAACGATTTATGGAATAAAGATTCTGATGATAAAAAATCAAAAAAATTCTTAAGAAAGGTAAACTTCAAAAAAGCGATGACAAAAAAAACATTGAAAAATTCTACGTTAAATTTTTTCGTGTTAAGACTATTTTAGTAAAAAAGAGAGTTCATTTTTTTTTGAAGAACAAATTTCAACAACTTTTTTTGTTCTTGAAAAAAACAATGGCAGCCTTCCTTGATTCATATTTAAATAAACTTGTACAAATAATGACATGTGATGGCCGACAAATTATGGGTTTCCTTGAAGGATATGATCAAGTAACAAATTTAATTATTACTGAAGCTCGTGAACGTGTATTTTCAACTCAACATGGTGTTAAAGATGTTCCATTGGGGATGTATGTTATTCGTGGAGATAATGTTGCAGCCGTTGGAGAAGTTGATGAAGAACTTGACCAAAGAATTGATTTCGCCGAGGTCTATGTTCCTCCCTTGGGCCCGATTTGGGAAATGCAGTAACTGCCTGGGATGCTTGGATTGAATGATCTCAACTTATTTTTGATTTTTTTGGTTTGTTAAATTTATTATATTTGTTTTTATGTTAGTTTTTCTTACAAATAAAAGATAATTAAGAAGAATGGTTAATTTTTACAAAGGAGAAGTTAAACCGGGGGATAATGATTTTTTGGTTAGCCATGATTCGGTATGACTTGGTTGATGAGTTTAGAACAATCATATATTGTGATATAGAGTTGGTTAATTTGAAGTAAATGTAGAAGATAATCTATGTCTTATGGTATTTGTTTTTAGCAGACTTCTTCTGTAGCTTTTAGTAACAATTAGCAGCTGAAATTCATAACTTTTATGGGCAACCATTAAACACTTTGGAGTTGCTTGTGATAGACTCGCCAACCAAATCATTGAATTAAATAATTGTTAAACAAATAAATCATTCACCATGGATTACATTTGTGACAAAGTTTTATATAAAAAAAAGTCATTCAATCATTCAAACAATTTCATTAATGTCATTTTACACTACAGTACCAATCTCATGCTACCCACCCCATTCGTTATTCAAAACTTTTTATAAAAACATATACGTAAAAAACAAAATTACGGTAACAACATTATCAACGTAAAAAAAAGAAGAGATAAAACAACCATTAAAGTTTTGTTCTGAGATTAACGTTTTTTAGAAGAAAGCTCATAAAAAATTACACATTTGCAAAAGTTTCCTTATTTTTAACAAAATCTTTCATCATATTAAATACTTTGCAATTATCAAGTTCTGGAGGTGGTGGCTTCCGATCAGATACATAATAGAAGAGATCCCATTCCATATATTCACCATTAATAATTTTTTCATATGCTTCAAGTTCTTTTTCATTCATTACAGGAAGGTATTGACGTGCAAAGCCACTAAAAAAAGAAGAAGGTTTTTAGTATTACGGTAGCTATTTTTGTCTTTAGTTTTTTGTTGTGCCTATTTAGAAATTGATTACTGTATCGAAAGGCTAATATCAATACCGATGAATCATAATCAAAAAGTTCAACAATAAAATGACTGTATTAAACGGAAGTTTTTAAAAGCCTGTGATACATCATAATCTTTAAAACCCTCCGCTTTGTTGTCACCATTTTCTTCCAATAAACAAAAAAATGACTCACCCAATAATAATATCATTTTCAAGAATTCCACGTTTTAAACTTTGATAAAGCAAACGAGATCGATACTTTTCAATACCAGTTTTAACAGCATATGAAGTTGAAGTATTCAAATAACGAGAAATAACAGGACGAGAATTACGAACAATAGACTGCAACATATTTTTTCTAAAAAATAACAACATAAATTTAATAATTATTTTACAAACAAAAAAATTAAAAGATATCGTAATCGGTAAAAGTAACCACGAAAAACGGCAAAAAACGAAACAATATTCAATAAAAAACTTTTATATAAAACTTGAGAGAAGCATAAAAAAAGAGATCGAATTCAAGACAAAAAAAAGATCAAATAATAATGACAATAAAAAAATTTTTGAAGGCAGTGATAAAAATAAATATTCTGTTTTTTTCTGACTCGCTTTTTGATAATAAATAAAGTATTTGAATGATTAATCATTTGAAAGAATTCTCTATCGACAAATAAACGGTAAATAAAAGCAAAATGCACCAGCTCCAAATATTAGCAAAAAGAATATTAATAATGAACAACCGATACAGATAGCAACTTTGAGCTGAAAAAAAAAGATTAAAAAAGTATTTATATAGTTTGGAAGTATTAAGAAATCTAAGGATGTTTTGATGGAAATTTTTTTAAGTTTAAAAGGTCAAAAAACATTACAAAATCAGTCAAAAGTACAAAAGATCAAACATTGATCAGATTAACAGTAACCTTAAACAACAAAAAAGTTTTGATCTTCGACAATAACCAAAATGTTCCAAGCAACTAAGACTACCGTAATCTCAACCAACAACTTACTTTCATATTCCTTTGTTTCGCTTCACGAGCTTGTGTAACATTTGTATGAGCCTTTCGAGCATATTCTGTTGCATTATTAACATTATTTTCAATAACATTTAACATTTCACCTTGAGACTCAACAAGCATTGCAACATCTTGAAACATTTCATGTAATTCAGCAATAGATTTTTCAAGTTTTAAAATATCTTCATGACGATTTTTTACATCTTCATATAGCAGCTTTTTATCACGATCACCCATTAATATTGATTTTGTACTGTAGAATTGCCCCTTTTCAATTGCTGAATCAATTTCATCATCAGTCATTTCATTATCAGCTAAAAAATGGAAGGGTGTAATGGATTTAAAGATTCACAAAACACAAACAAAAACAGCAAAAAATTTAGACATAAAACTTACAAATCTGCCAAAAACTGTACAGAAAAAAACGGACGTTAGAACTTTTTAAATATAGTTAAACAAATGCTTACCAATTTTTAAACATTGATGCATTCGAGCTTTACATCTTTCTTTATATCGAATTTGTTCATTATTAAAATCGGTTAATACTGTTCTTATTAGACGATTAAGTGTCAAAATCTGAAAGAAAAACATATTATATTTTTGCTGCAGCTGCAAAGACAAAATATACCTGATTACTTCGAATTCTTGCGTCTGCTCCACCAGTATTGCTGCTTTCTTTTTCGAAAGTTTGAGCATCTTGATTTAATTTCTTCGACAATGTATTTACAACTTTTGATAACGATGTAAAGCTATCAACCACTGCTGCAAGCTGTTTAGCATCTTGTGGATCTGCAGTTGGGGTAACCAAAATTTTTCCATGTATTTCTCTCATTTCTGAGTGTAATCTTTCCAACTGTTCAATCTTTTGCTTCAAATCATTCACTTGTGCCAAGAACTAAAAAAACATGGATTTATAAATGTTGAGGATTGAAAAATAAACTCACTTTTTCAAGATCATCCCAATGTTCTTGCCTTAAAAATTCTGTACTTTCACTTGCAGACATATGATTATCTCGACCATTTTCAGGTAAACCATCTTCAAGATCTTTCATATTTATTGAAACAGTACCATTTTTGAATGCAATACCCTGAAAAAAGTTGAATGATAAAAAGAGATTAAGGGAGAGATAAAAGCTAACCTTAAATTCGTTAAGCCGATCCTTCATGACTTTTTGTGAAAATATAAAATTCTTTTTAGATTAAAGCTTTTTTAATTCTACTTCTTCGATAAACGTTGATGTACGATCGGCAGAAAAAAATTGAACAAATTAAAAAGCGTTTTTTTCGTTCCAAGAATTTTTCTTGTTTATCTTTTTTGTTGCATCGAATTTTACGTAAAAATTTGATTTTCGTTGCTTTAATTTTTTAAAGCATACATTTTCATTATTAATTAATAATTAAACTACTTATAGATTTTAAACACAATAATGACTACTTCTTCTAACAATTTAATGAATAAATGGCGGCTTGATTTTACAACTGGTGGTTCAAGAATTGCATCAAGAAATATTGAACAAGGTCTTAATCCACCTGGATATCAAAGCAATTTTTCAACAACATCATCAGAAGTTGAATCGTCATCAAAAACTGATCGACAACATTTGCTATCAAAACGTGCATGGGATATGGCGTTACAGCCACTGAAATCTCTACCAATGAATGTGTTTATGATGTATATGGCAGGTATGACATCTGTATCATCTTGATTTTGATTACAATTTTTAATATTTAGGTAATACAATCTCAATTTTTCCCATAATGATGGTTGCGATGATGGTGTGGCGTCCAATTCAAGCTGTAATGAGTGTTGGAAATGTTTTTAAACCAATTGAAGTAGGGATTTTTTTAATATATAAATAACGTTTTTAATTTACATGAATGTTTTAGGAAGAACATTCTGGATCATTGATTGTTCATAAAATTATTTATACACTTGGAAATTTTGGTGCTATTGCTCTTGGAACATATAAATGTCATTCAATGGGGCTATTACCAACACATGCATCAGATTGGCTTGATTTTGCTGCACCACCTGAAAGAATGCAATATGCGCTTATTGGTGATCAATTTATTTAATAATCTTCATAAAATCGGTACCATACTTTTTTATTATTTATTTTTAAGATTTGTTTTATATTTATGGTTATTATAGCGAATTTAAATAAAAAATTTTTATAAAGTAAAATTTGAGACAAATAAAATGAAACAAAAGGAGTTTACTTTTCAAAATATTTATGAGAAATTTTAAATCATTTAATTTAAATTAAATGGACAAAAAAGTGAACGCAAAGAAAGTTTTACCAATTTTAAGTAAAACTTCATTAAACATTTTAGTAAAAAACGTTGCAAAAATTAATTAATTTTAATTTTATGACCTTCGCCGATTACATTTATTTTTTTCCCCCACACTTTTATAATATTTACACAACTAACATCAAAATTTTTGGTAACAAAAAACCTCCCATTTCTGAAGCGAAAAATTTTTTTTTTCATTTTTGAATTCTTTTCTCACGTTTACTTTTCAGTCGTCGCTGATTCACAGCAAAAAAATAAATAATTTGTAAACCAAAAACCTCAAACGTCATTCATAGCAGAGAAAAAATTTCGATCACGTTTTTTTCACAAATAATTGAAGGCTGAATCAAAAAAAATTGAGGATTATTTGATTCTATTCCATTTTTTCAACGTCATTGAACACGCAAAAATCGCGATTGAAAAAAAGAAATTGAATTTTTAGGGATCATTTTTCTGTAATGAGAGATTAAAAAAAAGCAAAAAAGATGGCTATTTTTTAAATGTTGTTTGTTTTTATGGAAACAAACAAAAGACAAAAAACAATCTTTTTTTTAGCTTTTTTCTAAAATTTATTTTTAAACTCTTTTTTAAAGGTAAAAAAAGAGACCTATGAAATGATCTCTGTTTCTTTAAAACAAAAATAAATATACATTTCACGTGAAAAATGATTGATGACTTTAAAAAGAACATTTTTCTGTTTTGAAACATTTTTTAAATGGAAGGGATTCCCCCGATTGTTTTTGTTGATTGTTTTTGTCTGGGAAAATATCAACAAAACGAAAAAAGAAGGAAAAATGTGATTCTATTGAACTACAAAATACGCTCGAAAATAATAAAAAAGAACAAAATTATGGAAGTTAAAATGTATTTTTAGAAAAAATGCAAACTTTGAAAACTGAAACAAATATGTTTTCTATGAAATATATAGTTTGTATTATTTTCATGTCCAACATTTTAAACGGGTCATTTAAACAACAAAAATATTAAAACATTTATGTTTCAGGGAAAAACTACAGTATACCTGTTTTCAAAAATCAAAATCACGATAAAACCAAAATTTATCTTTTTTTCAAGAAAAAAAGATAAATGTCGAAATAAAAATAAATACTTAACTAAAATCTTTAAAATCTCAACGAACAAAAGACAAAAAACGTCATATAACTTTTAAAGCTCTTTTTTTCCAAGAACATTCAAACATTTTTTTTCGTGTCTTATTTTTTACTAAAAAAGGAATGAACTCTGAACACAAAAAGAATTTGTTTTTTTTAGCTAAAAGCTGCAAAAAATTATTTGCAAAAATAAAGCTTAAAATGTGTCTTTGCCAAAAATTGAAAAAAAAAATAAATTACGTCAAAAAACACTCAAATTTAATGCTGGAAAATAAATCATTTATTATTATAAATGTCTGTCAAATGTATTTAAGTTTGTTCGTTAATAAAATTGTTGAAAAAAGTTCATACAAAAAAACAATGAACGCTCTTTAAAAAATGCTTCAAAGAACTAAAAAATAAAATTTTTATTTTTTAGTTCTTTGAAGCATTTTTTTATTATAAAAAACTGCAAAAAAATTTATAAAAAAAGTGCAAATTTAATGAAGCAATTTTTAAAGCTGTGATTAAATTTTTTTAGGCTAAAATAGTTTTTGTATACAATTAATTAACTTTTTTGTTTGTTGTTTATTTACAAATAAAAAATGAATAAAGGATCTTTCGTTTTTAATGCATTAATTTGTACAAATTTAATAATATTATAATTATAGTAAAAATTGTAAAAAACGGATTCTATTATTTTTAGTAACTGTAGATTATTTTAGTTTGGTTTAAATATATTTATTTTCCATAAAGCCTTGGTAGGCCGACCTCAAGCTTGGAAACATTAAAGATAGAAAAAATAGGAAAAGAGAGATTGAAAAAAGGAGAAAATGGGAGAGTTGGCGTCATTTGCTCCTTTGTCTGCTGCCCTTTAAAGGTGGAAATCGCGAGTTGGTGACAACCGTCGCGACAGATTCTTTGAAACATTGAAAAAATTTCAAGTTTATGAATGATTAACCTCTGAATGAAATTCAGAACAACAACTTCAAATCAATTTTTCAAAATTTAGAAACAAATTTTTTTGCAAGTTACCGTATATTTAGCTTTTTTAAATGTTGTTTTAGAAAACAAAAATACAAATTAGGATTGAAAAATAAGCAGAGCACACAAACTTTACAAAAATTAATTTCACCTGTTTCAGCTTTGAATCGTAAGCAAAAAAGGAAATTAATAATAATGTTTAAATATTAAAGCCTATTATTAATTTCCAACCTTTTTTCAAAAACGACTTTTTTTTAGTTTTTGTTTCACTTTTGTTAACTTTTTTTTCTCCCAATTTAATTTTTTTTCCCAACATTTTTTTTGTAACGTTTTAAAAAATTATGGCAAAAACTTTAAAACAATTTGAAAATCTAACCCTTTCGGATATTTATCATCCAAGGCTGTATAAATGTATGTATGATATTTTAACTTTGACAACTGCAATAAATAGTTTAATATTTCCTGCAATGATTTATATAATTGTAAAACATTCAACAAAACAAATGGGAAGTTATAAACATTTAATGGTTATTCAGTTATTATTTAGTTATATTTTTGGAATAATTACTTTTTTGGAAAAGCCTGTTTTAATTTGGCCATTACGGCAGGCATTTTTTATGGGTTGGATTGATTTGGGTTTGTCTATTTAAAATTTACAAATTTGGCTAAAAAATGTTTTAAAATGGAAGATTCACAGCTGACAAAATTTATATCTTTCCAAACCTGAAAATCAGGCAAAACCTATCGTATTTTTTTCATTCATTATATTTTTTGTTGCTTTGACAATTTTTTTTTGGAAAACCCTAATTCTGAAAATTTTATGAGAATCGTTGCAAGACTAAACCGGATGTAGCCGGTTACTGTAGCCAAATTTGTGATTCGTCGCGGTATATCATATTTACCAACGAGTCCGAAAAAGTTGACAAAAACAAACATTAAATTAATAATGAATTTTTGTTTTCGTCAAAATAAGCCATATTAAAAACATGTAAAAGAGTATGTTCGTCCAAAGTGCCAGGTAACGGACATACACATTTAAAGGCAAAAGTAAAGTTAAACCCTGATCTTTCGGCTACAAACTAATTTAAAATTTAATTTACTTTTTAATAAAATCATTTATTTTTTTAAAGCATTTATTTGAATTTTATTACCGCATTGGTTTTCGACTTAAAATTACTGAATTCTATTTAAGCAAAAGATTACCGAAATTTCAATCATTTGCACTTTTAAGCCAACACATTTATCGTGTAACCAGATTAATAAAAAGGAACAAAATAAATACTTTGAAAACATTAAATCCGATGTTTAAAATTTAAATATTATAAAATTTTAGGTTACAACAATTTTTATTATTGTTTTATGTCAGAAATATTTTTCATTTTTGGAATAATCGTTGCACAATTTTTTGTTATTTTATTTCGAATTGTTGCAACTTTAAAAAGTAGTTTTTGGCATTTACTTTATGGATCCACAAAAATGTTTTACATTTCTGTTATTACAGC
>CABFKP010025899.1:0-17473 GCA_901779475.1 Panagrolaimus davidi
GAAATTCAAAAAATTCGTTGGAGCAAAAAAAAGTTTCAACGTATTTTTTGAATTTCGCGCGCTTTTCCCTGATAAAACCTGGCAGCTTTTCGTATGAGTCGCAACACATTCCTATAAAGACATACCATTATGAAATATGAAGAAGCACATTAAATAAATAAGAACAATGCCAAGGTACCAAAAAAAGTTTTTAGGGCTTAACATTATTCTTGTGATTTATCTGTTCTCAATTATTGATATTGAACATCGATGTTTCTTAATGAACGGGCCATAATTTAAAATAATGAAAATTTTAATGGTGATATGATAAATTTATCTTTATTAAAAAACAAAAGAGATTTCTACAAATTTTTTTTAATATTTTCTATGATTATGGATAAAATATTCGATGTTAAAATGTATGAAATAAAAACAAAAAATTTTTCATCAATAATGAAAGAAATTTCTGAATTTTGTTAATAAATCTGTTGCACAAAAATAAAAAAGTTTTTAAGTTCAAAGAATTTTGTTTTTTTGCATAAAAGATTTTTGAAATATTTAAAGAGACACATAAAACGCAATTACAAAAAATACATTCAAAAAATATTATTACACATTTTCATAAAAATGTCTATGCTTTTTCTCTCAGTTTTTTTGTCCAAAATGCATTAAAGATGAAAAACGATCGTAAAAACAGACGAATGTTCTCGGAACAATTTTTTTTCTCAACCTTTAAAAACAGCAGTGAAAGAATAAAAATGTTTTCTAGTGTTTCGATAAAAGATTTCATAATATTTTACAGTATTTTGAGAAAAAGGAATAAAAAACCGCAAAATGTGTCTATTTTCATTATTCCTATAAATATTAATTTATGCAAAAAATTCATTCTGCGAAATGTTATCGTTGACTGACGTTTAACAAAAAATAGTGCCATTAAAAAACGGGTTTTGAATATTTTGGAAGATGTTAATTTAAAATCATTTAAGCGAAGTACATCTTCCAAAATATTCTTTTTCAACAGCAAATTCATATATTATCTAAAATGTTTTGATAAAACAAAGTTTTTTTTGCTAACGAAAAATTAATTATTA
The DNA here is from genome assembly GCA_901779475.1 of Panagrolaimus davidi. Lineage (NCBI taxonomy): Eukaryota > Metazoa > Nematoda > Chromadorea > Rhabditida > Panagrolaimidae > Panagrolaimus > Panagrolaimus davidi. The sequence goes on from CABFKP010025899.1 coordinate 1,071, forward strand.
ATTAGAAAATTGTAATTATATAATTTTCAAAAAAACCTTTAGCCAAAGCGTAATCTTTTTTAATTTTAAAGAACATTGTAGTATTTTATTGTTAAAAATATGTGCCTATAATAATAATGTTAATTACATAAAGTGGCTGCATACATTTAAAAATGTATGCAGCCACTTTTTTCTGCGGTGCACAAAATCTTACGAAAGTCACTTTTTTACATTGCGCTATGCCTTTTTTAAAGGAAAACAGACAATGTTTTTTTTTGATGCAAAATAGAATAATGTTCTTTCGATTCTCCCTCGATGACATTACGAAAATTCTTGTTTTCCATTTCATCCTTTTTTTGATGTTTTTTGAAATCGTTAAAAAAGAAATTGACAGATTGGTTGCATTTTTTGATGTTTTTTGAATATTTTATCAAAAATGAAAAAGAGTTAAAATTTTGTAATAAAATAAAAGATTTTTTTTTGCAGTTATTAGCAACAGTTTTCTCACCGATCAACGCGGTAGATCTGAACATTAATTAAAATAAAAGTGGGTAAATGTTTTTCCAAATGATTATCTACTTTAAAAAAATTAGGTTTGTCAAATGGAAATCTCCCTCTTTTAGCCGGAAGATCTGCCGTTTTCCGCCAAAAATATAAATGCTCATTTTTTGATTTTCTTCACGTTTTGATGAATTATCTTTAAAAAAAATGTCGAAAAAATACATTTAAAAACCTTAAATTGTAAACTGTATTTTTTAAATTTGTTATCTTTGGCATTTTCATGAAAAATTGTTTAAAAATGCATAAATCTGAAAAATTTACATTAAACTATTAATTTTCAAAAATCGGGAGAAAACATGTGATCTCCGGAGTTTTAACAACCCTTTAAAAAATCCTAATTTGTGTGATATATTTTGACTAATTTTATGTTGATTATAACAAAAAAAACTGATGCGGCTTTCATTTTATTTCATCGTAGAGAAATATTTCTTTTACGGGTGACGTTTTATCTTTCTGCCTTTATTTTAAAAAAGATGCGTCGCTTTTTGCCTTATTAATTTTGTGCCATTGATGCTTTCAACAAAGTTCAAACACATTCAAAAACTTTTTTGTGTGGAAAATGAGAGAACCTTTGGCATTTACGAATTTGTGTCTTTCACAATTGAAGTTTTTGCAGCAAAAAATGAAAGAAAAAACATTCATTTTTCTTTTTTACAACTTTTTTTGGTCAAGGATATGTTGATTTTTTGATTATTTAATGCCTTTAAAATGCTTCATCCCTTAATTTTTTTTAAATTTTTTTATATTTGTTACTGTTTATTCATACACAATGATATTAACACCATCCATGTCATGGATGGAGTTAATATTATTATTAAAAAAAAAGAATGTTTTTAGAACACAGTACCATATTTACAAATATCTCATTTTAATTTCGATCAAACAAAAATTGATCCAAAACAATAATCAAAGCTAAAATAAATGCAAAATCTTCGTTGAAATCCGAAATTTCAATACCATAAGAATCAGTAAAAGTTGAAAGCTTTTTACTAACATTTGCAACAATTTCGCCATTCTTTTATAATGTAAATGAACGAGAAATAATTTCAGGACTTTTTAAGACATAATTTCCATAAATTGATTCAATTGCAAATTTTGGATGGAAAAATGAAAAAATCTTTTTTACAACTGCCAATTCTTCATCGGTTTTTGCAGATAAAATTGTATATCGCGGAAGATTTTCTTGTCGGATTTTTATTAATGGACTGAAAAGATAAAAAATGTTTGAGAAAAGCTGTATTGCTTTAGTCTTTCAAAAAAAAGCTGAATTAAGCATAAAATTATATTTCCTAGTAAATTATGATATTTCCAAATGGAATGAATCTCAATTCGTTCATTTTAAATAATATCTTATATTCGAAAAAAATTATGTTTTATTTTAAAATATCTTTGATTTTTAAATAAAATATAAAACATTCAAAACTGTACACATTTTTACACCATAAAATGATTTCTTTTGCGTCGAATGATGGCAGATGCTTTTCAAAAAAAGTGCGCTGAAATAAAAAAAATAAAGTATAACATTTTTCCAAAAGAAAGAAGAAAAACTCCGCCTTGTACTTTGATCATTAAAAGAGAAAACACATCGTTGACGTTTATTTTTGCGAAAAATTTATTTCAATGAACTTTCAAAGGTTTCACTCTTTTGAATATTTTTTTCTATTTTGAAGCGTTTTGAAAAAATGTCATTTCACGATTGTGTTTTCATATATTTCAAATTATCAATAAATAAAAGAAAGAAATTTTGAATGAATTATGCATTTTTAATGTAATATATTTATAAAAATGCAATTATTTCAATATTTTTTAATGATGTGAAACTCGATATTTAACTATATTTAAATAAATCTACTCAAAAAATACAATGTTTAAAATCACTTACTTTCCATTCATATCTTCTATTGTAAGTTTATCACCAACTGTGAAAATTTCTGATCGAACTTTATAAATTGCTTCACCGCTTTCATCTTTAATTTTAAAATCTGAACAAAAACTTTCACGAATATAAAATTTTTTAGACAATTTTTTTAAATTTTATGTTTCAGGAAGTGAAAATAAACTTTAAAAAAATAACAAAAATAGATTTGTTCTAACTTTTTTTCTTCCTTTTTTAAACTTTTTTTTTCAAGGTTACAACTGTTCTTGTTTTTGTCTTCTCTTTGATTAAAAAACAACAAGGAAGTTTGAAAAAAAAACACATTTCTTTCTTCATTTGGAATTTACAAAACTTTTCTAAAACGTAAACAAATTTTTTTGGAATAAATCAGTCGATCAAATTCTTGGATTTTTTGTTTTTCGATTCGTGTACGAATGTTTGTTTTGCTCATTTTTTGTTTACAAAAAAAAGAAAATATCATAGTTTCATTTTGATCGATGATAGATTTATTGAAAGCAGAAAAAACACTATTTTAATAAAACCAATTTTTTGTACAACCTTTTTTTTCTCTGCTCTTCGGTTTTAAAAAAATTACGTTTCGTTTGTCTTTTTGAATATTTTAGACTAAATTTTTAAAAATTATTAACTTTTTGGACATAATTGAAATAGTAAAAAATATTGTAATTCGTTTCAGTAAAATGTTATCAAAGGCTCGATATTTATTAAAAAAAGATATTCCCTAACATAAACAATGTTATAAGTAAAAAGTTTTTTAAATGTAATACGGAATTTTATTTTTTTTAAATCACTTGAGACTCACTTATTTTTACGATTTTTGTTTGTATTATCTTGTACAATATTTGAATTAATTTCAATAGAGTTTATTAAAAAAAATTAAATTTGGTTATTCAAGTAATTGTTTTATTATTCAGATGATTTCTTTGTGATTTTAAAAATTTTCTTATCTTATGTTTTTTTATGGCAATTAAATTTACATTAAATATATTTATTAATGGGGCCATGTGCTACAATTTTAGCATTTTAACCACAATTATTTATTTTTAAAATTGTCGAAACACATCAAATTTATTTTTTTAGAATCAAATTGTTAAATTTGCTAAAATATTCAAATAAGTGATGGCATTTTTAGGCAGACAGAAAAAAAGCTTTTTCTTTTCTTTGAAAATTGCATTGGAATAAAAAAGTATTTTTTGTTGAAATAAAGCAACATATGGTCGAAAAAAGATGTTTTCTATTTATCTTCCACGATCATAAGTTGGCAGCCCTGACAGCGTACTGACGGCCCTGCCAACGCGTTGTACACAGTGTACAGTGCGTTGTACACTGTGTCCAACGCGTTGTACACTATGTCCAACGCGTTTTCAGCCTATACAATGAATTTACAATGTGGTTTAAATTATTTTTATCATATCTGTGATGATAAATAATGACTTTTAACACAAAATAAATGTTATTTAAGGTATAAAATACATATTTTTTATATGTAGTACCATTTTTACTGTATTTTTGCAAACTTTAAACAATCTTTGTTATTTTTTTTCTTCCTTTTATTACAAATTTTTATTTTTTTACATATATACATATATACATATAGCAGAAAAGCAAAGCATTAAACACCAAATTATTAGAATGAAAAATATAAATTTTGTGAGTAAAAAATAATTAATTTTGCTTTTTGGCTTGTTCATCTTTAAATCTTTTTAAATTTTTCATATTAATAAGATCAGATACTGTTCCAACAACGCGTTGGACACAGTGTACAACGCACTGTACAGTGTGTACAACGCGTTGGCAGGGCCGTCAGTACGCTGTCAGGGCTGCCAACACGTTGCCAATTTTTAAAGTGTGTTTAAATACAAAAAAAATATGTCACAATACTTTTTGGATATCCCTTATTACTATTTTACAAAAAAATCAAAAAAAAATTTTGCCAACGTATTGTACATAGTGTCAACACGTTGCCGCCTTTTGTCCAATGCTTGACAGGGCTATCAAAGTTTGTATTGTAATAGAATTATCAGCAGAAAAAAAACCAAATAAATGGTAAAACAGATTTAATTGTGTAATTCGAATGCTGAAAAAATACAATTTTAGCATATTTTTGGAAATTTGTTTTTTGATATTTTCGATGGAAACAAAAAGGGTTTTTATTTTTGCTCAAAAAAAGAAAGAAAAAAAGCGATGAGAAAAATGACTCATTTTTGGTTTGCATTTCTTTTCTTTTACATTCGTCTGTTTTCTGCTTTTTAATAATTTTTGAATATTTAAGAAATTATATCTAATTTTTTTGCATCAAATTTTAAAGTAAAAAGGTGATTTAAATAATATTGTGAAAAAACATATCTTCAAAATAATTACTATAAAAAAAATAAAGCGAGAACCAATCATTATTAAAAATTTGAATGTTTTGTTTTTTCAACAATGTTTTAAAAGTTTGTATTGTTATAGAAAAATCAGCAGAAAAAAAAGAACAGATTTAATTATGTTAACCGAATGCTAGAAAAACAATTTTAGAATATGGGGGGTCGTGACATTTGATCCCATGACAACTGACCCCAAAAATCCTTCGATTTTTAAATAAAATTGTAGCACAAATTCTGGCCCCTCATAAAAATTGAATGAAATTACTATAAAAAAATGAAGGGGTCAACTGTCACAGCGCTCCGATTATTGTCAAAGTTTCAGTTATAACGTTTGTAAAATTTCTTTGAAAACGAAAAAACATTTTTCACAAAATGTCTGAAACTTTTTCAACACTGCAACAATTTTTTTAAAAATGTTATTTCAGAGATCATTTGTGACTCCCACTAAAATTCGGACCAGTCTGGTCCAGGGATTTAAAAATGCTTTACATTCAGAAAAAAATTATTTCAAGTTTTTAAGCGTTTTCCAACCCATTTTGGATCGTCATTTGTTTCACTCTCATTTAATTAATAATGTAAAAAATTTCAATATCAAATTGTCAATTTTAAATAATATCTTATATTCGGAAAAAGTTATGTTTAATTTTAAAATATCTTTAATTTTTAAATAAAATATAAAACATTCAAAACTGTGCACATTTTTTACACCATTTTGTGATTTTTTGCGTTGAATGATGGCAGATGCTTTTCAAAAAAAGTGCGCTGAAATAAAAAAAGAAAAGTTTAGTTTTTATCCAAAAGAAAGAAGAAAAACTCCGCCTTTAATTTTGAGCATTAAAAGAGATGACACAACGTTGACGTTTATTTTTGCAAAAAATTTATTTCATTGAACTTTCAAGGGTTCACTCTTTTGAATATTTTATTCTATTTTGAAGCGTTTTGAAAAAATGTCATTTCACGATATACTGTATTTAAAATCATGAATAAATAATTTTTATTGTGATAAAAAGAGAAAGTATTGAAAAAATACATTTTTAATGTATTTTATTTTCAAATATGCAATTGTTTCAATTTTTTTAATGATGTGAAACTCGTTATTCCACTATATTTGAATGAAGCTATTCAAAAAAATACAATGTTTAAAATCACTTACTTTCCATTTAAATCTTCTATTGTAAGTTTATTACCAATTGTAAAAACTTTTGATCGAACTTTATAAACTGGTTCACTGCTTTCATTTTTAATTTTAAAATCACCATGTGAAAAATAACTTTCACGAATGTAAAATTTTTTTAGACAGTGAAAATAAACGTTAAAAAAATAACAAAAATAGATTTGTTCTAACTTTTTTTCCCTTTTTATATTTTTTTTAAGGTTACAACCATTCTTGTTTTTGTTTTCTCTTTGATTAAAAAATAACAAGGAAGTTTGAAAAAAAACACATTTCTTTCTTTATTTGGAATTTACAAAATTTGTTTATAACGTAAACAATTTTTATTGAAATAAATCAGTCGATCAAATTCTTGGCTTTTTTGTTTTTTGATATTATTCTTTTTTTGCTCTTTTTTTGTTTACAATAAAAAAATGTTATAGTTTCATTTTGACCGATGATAAATTTTTTTGAAAGCAGAAAAAACACTATTTTAATAAAACCAATTTTTGCACAAACTTTTTTTTCTCTGCTGTTTGGTTTTTTAAAAAAAAGTTACGTCTCGCATGTGTTTTTGAATATTTAAGACTAAATTTTTAAAATTTATGGACATAATTGAAATGGTAAAAAATATTGTACTACGTTTCAAAAAAATGTTTTTCAAATTAAAAAAAAAGAAAGAAAATAAATGCAATATATATTAAAAAAAGATATTCCTTAATATAAACACTGTTATAAGTAAAAAGTTTTTGAAATGTAACATGGAATTTTATTTTTTTTAAATAACTTGACACTTTTTTACGACTTTTGTTTGTTACCTTCATTAATTAAAATATTACCTTGTACAATATTTTAATTAATTTCAACAGAGTTTATTAAAAATTAAATTTCGTTATACAAGTAATTTTTTTATTTTTCAGATGATTTCTTTGTGGTTTTAAAAATTTTCTTATCTTTAACTTTATTTATGGCAATTAAATTTACATTAAATATATTTAACGTGATGAAAATCTATTGTGCAAGGAGTGTGATTTTAACCACAATTATTTATTTTTAAGTTGTCGAAACTCATCAAGTTTATTTTTTTAATAAAATGAAAGCTATTGTTTAAATTTACTAAAATATTCAAAAAAGTGATGGCATTTTTTAGGCAGATAGAAAAAAGCGTTTTTCTTTCCTTTGAAAGCTGCATTAAAATGAAAAAAAAATTTTTTGTTGAAAAAAGCAACGTCTGATCGAAAAAAGTTGACGATGTTTTCTATTTTTCTTCAACGATCAAAAATTGCTGCTTTTTAAAGGAAAAAGAAGTCTCTAGTTTTTTTTGTCGTTTGAAAATAGAAACAAATATTTTTTTCGTAGTAAATCTTCGATGCATAAAATTATTTTTTTCCAAAATATAATAGCTGACGAAATTGTCTAGAAAGCTGTAGCAGGTTTTTGTTTTTGAAGACTTTTAACGAAGTTTTATTACTTCAAATTGTTTTTTTGAATATTTTTATTAGTGTTTCATTTTGTAAATTATAAAATAATACTATCTATTTGATATATTCAAACAACTATTGTTAAAGATAAAAATTATTAATTCATTGAAACATACATTAAAAAACAAGAAAAAAATTAACATTAAAGTCGTTTTAAATTTTGTTGCAAAAGATATTAACTAATTTTACACAAAAAGATGCCAAAATTAATTTTTTCAGCAAAATGAAAGAACCGTTTTTACAATAAAATTCTTCAAATGTGATGTAAATTAATGAACAAGAATATAAGCAATTTATTTAAAAATGGTATTTAACTATTTTTACAAATATTATTAATAATTATCGATGTTGTAAGATAACATAAAAATTATGTATACGTATTATATTCTTTCTTTTATTTAACTATTTTAACAATAAAGGACAAAGATATTACTTTATCTATTAAATTATAAATAGGATAGTTTTTTTCTTTTAAATATTCAAAGAAGGCAATATGTTTTTTTTAAAAAGCTTTGTAACATTTCAAAGTTTTTCTTCAGAAATTTGTGCCCACAAAAATACACGATTTTTACAAAATATTTTTTCTTTTGCTTTTTTGATGAAAAAAGGGTGTTTATTTTTGCTCTGAAAAAGAAAGGAAAAAAGTAAAATGAAAACCGACACGTTTTTGGTTGTCGTTTCTTTTCTTTTATATTAAAATTTTTCTTGTTTTGATGTTTTTTACACAATTTTTTAATATTTAAGATTTTATACGTATTTTTATTGCACTGAATTTTAAGTAAAAAAGTGATTTAAATAATATTGTGAAAAAACATATCTTCAAAATTATTACCATTGTAGAATACCTCTGAAAAAAGAGAACCAACCATTATTTAAAATTTGGGATATTTTATTTTTTCAATAATATTTTTTAAAGTTTGTTTTGTAATAATCAGCAGAAAAAAAACCAGTTTAATGGTAAATCAGATTTAATTATGTAATCCGAATGCTAAAAAAACAATTTTAGCATATTTTTGAGAGAATTTGTTTTTTGATATTTTCGATGGAAACAAAAAAGGTGTTTATTTTTGCTCCAAAAAAGAAAGAAAAAAAGCGTTGAGAAAGCTGACTCATTTATGGCTCACATTTCTTTTCTTTTACATTCGTCTGTTTTCTAATTTTGACGTTACATAATTTTTGAATATTTAAGAAAGTATATCTAATTTTTTTGCATCGAATTTTAAGTAAAAAAATAATTAAAATAATATTGTAAAAAAACATATCTTCAAAATAATAATAATGCATCAACCATTATTTACAATTTCGTATATTTTTTTAACAATATTTTTTTAAAGTTTGAACTGTTATAGAATAATCAGAATCAAAAAAACCAAATAAATGGTAAAACAGATTTTATTATGTAATTCGAATGCTAAAAAAACAATTTTAGCATATTTTTCGGTTTTTGTTTTTTAATATTTTTGATGGAAACAAAAAGGGCGTTTATTTTTTCTCTAGAAAAGAAAGGAAAAAAGCTGACTCATTTTTGGTTTGCATTTCTTTTCTTTTTACATTCGTCTGTTTTCTAATTTTGACATTCTATAATTTTTGAATATTTAAGAAAGTACATCTAATTTTTTTGCATCGAATTTTAAGTAAAAAAGTGATTAAAATAATGTTGTGATAAAACATATCTCCAGAATAATTAGCATTATAAAATGCTTTTGGAAAAACAAAATCGACCATTATTTAAAATTGGATGTTTTATTTTTTCAACAATGTTTTAAAGTTTGTTATGGAATAATCAAGAAAAAAAACCATAAATGGTGATACAGATTTTATTAAGTAAGCCTAATGCTAAAATAACTATTTTAGAATATGGGGGGGGGGGGGGGTCGTGACATCTGACCCCTCAAAAAACTGAATGAAATTATTATAAAAAAATGAAGGGATCAAATATCACAGCGCCCCAATTGTTTTCAAAGTTTCAATTATATCGTTTGTAAAATTTCTTTGAAAAAGTAATAACGTTTTTCACAAAATGTCTAAAACTTTTTCTACACTGCAACAATGACCGGAACTTGTATCTCTTCACTCTCATTTAATAAATAATGTGGAAGAGTAAATCGAGAATCGTTAATTTTAAACAATATCTTATATTTGGAAAAAGTTATGTTTAATTTTAAAATATCTTTGATTTTTAAATAGAATATAAAATATTCAAAACTGTGCACATTTTTACACCATTAAGTGATTTTTTTGCGTCGAATGATGGCAGATGCTATTCAAAAAAAAGCGGGCTGAAATAAAAAAAAAGTATAGCGTTTTTTTAAAAGAAAGAAGAAAAACTCCGCCTTGTAATTTTGAGCATTAAAAGAGAAGACATATCGCTGACATTTATTTTTTCAAAAAATTTATTTCAATGAACTTTCAAGGGTTCACTTTTTTGAATATTTTATTCTATTTTAAAGCGTTTTGAAAAAATGTCATTTCATATATTTAAATTTTAAAATCATGAATAAAAAATTTTTATTGTGATCTAAAAAGCAATTTTGTATTTATGCATTTTTAATTTAATATATTTCTAAAATATGCAATTATTTCAATATTTTTTAATGATATGAAACTCTTTATTTAACTAAAAAAATTAAAAAATTCAATTTTAAAAATATGAAACATAAAACATAAAATTATTGTTGCTTTGTTTCATTTCCTTTCCGAATTTTTGCAGCATCTTTCATCTTTTTTGCAAAATTTTTAATTAAAAATTCAATCATAAAATGTGGTAGCAGCATTCCAAAAGCAGCTTTAATTTGATGTGGAAGGCATCCAGCAGTTTCTGGCACAAATCCAATAGTTTTAATTGCATCTTCAACAAATTCTTTTGCAGATGGAGAAAAATATGATATTTTTTCTGATGACATATTTGTTGCAACATGTCCAGGAGATATTGTTTGAATGATAATATTTGTGTTGGAATATTCAGATCGAAGAATTTTTGAAAAATGATTTATATATGCTTTTGTTGAAGAATAAATTGAAAAATATGGAAATGCGACAGCTCCACCACCGGAAGATATATTAATAATTATTCCAGCATTTCTTTTAATCATTTGTGGAAGAATTGCTGCAGACAGAATTGAAACTGGAAGGGTATTTACAATTATAATATTTGCGTTTAATTGAAGATCAATTTCATGAAGAAAATCTGGATCATTTGCAAGTCCAACATTGTTTACTGAAATTTAATCTTTTATTATTGGAAAATATCGGATTTACAAATGTTTGCAAACAAAAATGTTTTTGTAGTTTTTTAGATAGCCCGTAACTTCTGAATCAAAAATGGGAAAGAGGCGAAATTTTTTTTCCTTTCTTGAAAGGCTTTTTGGCTGCCCCTTTAGCGCAGTTGAACGCGCGCCAGGCAAAGACGCAACATAAACGAAAAGGTTAAATGCCGGTCGAGCGCCAATCGAAAAAAGAAAAAAAGTTGAATTTGTCAGATTTTGTTAGAAAAAATTATTAATTGATGGCAATTTTAAAATTATAAATAAACAAAAAAAGTGTTGAAAATTTGTAAAAAACAAAATTTGACAAATAAAAATTTTTTTTCGTTTTTTTTTACAAATTTTCAACACTTTTTTTGTTTATTTATAATTTTAAAATTGCCATAAATTGTCGTGGAGTAAATGTTATCTCCAGACAGATAAATATTTTAATCAACTTTATTTCACGACAAATAAAATATAAAGTGACATACAATTTACAAACAAACAAGCCTATTTATTAACTTTTTCGAGAAGAATGAAGAATTTATGTTAATTTCTTCTTTCTTCACGACATAAATTAATAATTTTTTTCTAACAAAATCTGACGAATTCGACTTTTTTCCTTTTTTCGATTGGCGCTCGACCGGCATTGAACCTTTTCGTTCATTTTGCATCTTAGCCTGGCGCGCGTTCAACTGCGCTAAAGCGGCAGCCAAAAACGGTTTCGAGAACGGAAAAAAAATTTCGCCTTGATTCAGACTTGCCTCCCGGACCCCATCCCCAAAGCTGTCTTTTGGCTTACCAAGTATTCCAATATCTTTCTTTTCAATCACAGAAAGAATATCTTTTTTATAATCATCCAAATTTGCATTTGTAAAATCAAAGGTAATCGTTTCAATTTCAATATTATTTTTACATTCTTTTAAAATTTCTTCTTTAACAGAATTTAACTTTGATAAAGTTCGAGAAATTAAAATTAAATTAAATCCTTTTTTTCCAAGTTGTATAGCATATTCTTTTCCAATTCCATCTGTACTTCCTGTAATCAATGCCCATTTTGCACCACCGGAAGATTTATGCAAATCCATCGGTGTTGCAAGAAAATATGGATATACGACACTATAAATACCATAACAAATTCGATAAAGGATGTAAGAAAGAGTAAAATATGCCAATAAAGTTAACATTTTTATTTTTAAAAAATGACAATAACTAAAAACGAAAGTTAATGATTTTTGTGTCTCAATTTCTTTTTCTTTAAATACCAAAAAATTATTGTGCAACTTTGGGTTTAAAGAACGAAAAAAGTGTGTCTTTTAAATGTTTGATGTTTGTGGGAACTTAAAAAAAATCAGAGCACAAATTTTGACAATGCAAAAACCGAGTGTAAAAAGTGAGAAAGAAAAAAGCGATCTTTTTATCACAAAACAAAGACACAAAATGTTTGATAGAATGTTGTGTTTAAATTTATTATCTTTCATTAACGTAATTTAAAAAATAGTTTTATAAAAAATGTTTCAAAATTATTTTTATGAAAAAGTAATTCCACGTAATGTTGATAAATTGCTTATATAACACAAAAAAATGCATTTTTATTAATGAATTGAAAAAATAAAACATCTTTTAATATTCTGCCGTAAATTATACTAAAGAAATTGTATTAAAAATGGGTTTTTAAGTTTTATGGAATCGCAAAATTTTACGGAAAGCAATTTGAAAACGAATTACTAAATAAACAATCAACAAAAAAAGGAAGCAAATTTAATGAAATGTCAAAATATTAAATATTTAAATAAATTATTGTTCAAATTTTGATGATTCATTATTCAACTTAATTTACATTTTATTTCTGTCAAAAACATTTTTCAAATGCAAAAAGTTTCTTTTGTTGACTTTTTTAAGCGAAGGGAAGAAAAAGCTATATGTCATGTCTGATTGAATTGTTATTTTTTCTTCCCCGAACATCAAAGGTGACGAAATCAATTTCAATAAAATAATTTGCAATTCATTTTTGTGGAAAAACAATTTTAGTTTTAAACAAACAAAGTCATTAAACAGAAGAAAATTTTATTTTTTAATAATGTTTTAATAATTGATTAGTATTTATTTGATAAGAGATAATATTATGGAACAATATCAAAAATTTTGATTAATAGAAAATTTCATTTCTATAACAACAGTTTATTAAAATTTTCAAACAAAAATAAAAATAAAAAAAAATTCATTTACCAAACATTTTTTTCGCAGTATAGTTTTTTGTCAAAAGAAATTAAAAGAAGCAAAAAAGATCCGCCTCCGAAAAAAAACTTTTTGTTTGCTGAATAAAAAGTAAAGCTTTTTGCATTTTTCTGTGATGCAAAATGAACCATTTTTTATATAAGAAAATGTATAGTAAATCGATATTTTCAAGCGAAAACATTTTTATTTTGCATTTTAAAAATTTTTAAATAACGTTTGAAAATAATTTTAACAAGAAACAAAGAATTCGAATGGCGGATCAAAAAAAAAAGTTTATTTACCACAAAAATCAACACTTTCAACAACAAAAGAAATAACTTGAAATGCAAAAATTTTTATTTTGAAAAAAAACTTTCATTTTGACAAAGTTACAAAACATTCAATTTCTACTTCTGTTGCTGCTCCAAGGTGTCTCATTTCATCATGAATCAAAATGGGAATAATAGCGTCACCAAAAGCATAATTTATTTGTTCTTCACTTAAAGGTCTTTGAGTCCAGTTGCTTTGTTGTTCACTTTTATCCAAAACAATATCTTTCACAGCTTTTACAAGATTGGCCAAACCAGCTCCAAATTTAAGTTGTTCATTAAATGGAAAAAATTTGAGTTTTTCATTCGGATTTTCTTTCATAATTTTATTTGCAAATTTTTGAAGACATAAAACTTTTTGTCCATCGAAAAAACTTTTAACATATGGAAATGTTCTGGACAAATAATCGAGATCATTATGAAATGAAAATCCAACAATTGTGGATTTTGTAAAAAGATATTCAAAAAATATTCTCCAATGAATCCTTGAAATTTGTTTGAACAATACTTGTACATCAATAATAACAGCCCAATCATATGCAGCAAGTTGAATTAAACAAACTCTGAAAATATTTTGATAATTAGAGAAAAAATCCTTTTTGAAATTACTCGTTAGAACCATTTGTTTCACAATCAATTCCAATATAGCCACGATTATGAACCAAATGTTTCAAAAAGAAAGTAAATAATGTTTCTGGCTTATCAATGTAAACGCATTTATACGTTTTCCCAAAATATAGCATTGATATAATATCAGCTTCAGGTAATTGAATTTCTTCAGTATTTATTCTTTTTGTATTTTGTACTCTGAAACGGATCGATAAAAATTAAGGATGGACGGGGCCCGAAATGTGCTCTCGGGGCTTTGTCGGGGGCCCGGCTTTTTTTAAAGTTTAATAAAATGTGTTAATATCGTTCGGTAGCAAATAAATAGGGCCATCCACTGTTGGATGGGGGGCCCGGATCTCGCATTTTTTATATCTGAGGGCCATGATCGGGGCTCAAAAAGTGTCAAAAAATGCTAAAAAAACCGGTGCCCCGCCAAGGCCCCCGTCCATCCTTAATAAATATATTAAAAAAATTAAAAATCTATGAACTACTTTTCAATAAAATTTTTAGCATCTGGTAAGTAACATTTGCAATCAGAAATTTGTAAACATTCAGGACAAGTTATTTTAATAAACTTGAAATATTTTGACCAATCAAGTAATGTAGATTTGTCATAAAATTTTATAATATTAAATAACATCCCGCCTAATCTTTCATCATCGAGAACAAAGCCATATGGTACCCTTGTAAAAACTTGTTTAAATTGGTGTTCATTGAGTTCACTCTCTTTAAATGATTTTTGAAGAAATTCATCAAGTTCCTTTCGTGTTTCTTCATCCATGGAAGCTAACGTTTGGATTTTCTTTTTTAAAAAGGGACGAAACATTGACCAATTTGTGAGAGATTTGAACCAGCTTTCTTGGATCTCAAGACCTTCAGGAAAGAATTCTGCAACAACATCTCTTTTACCGAATTCTTTTGAATTATTAATAATCTGAAATAATATAAGTTTAACAAAAGTTTAAAATTCAAAAAATGAACTGACAGTTTCGTTAAACTCTTTTTCAAGTTTTTTAAGACCAAAAGTTTTGATGCATGCAACCCCAAGATGAAAAGTTTGTGATTCATTAAGTGCAGATTCAATAATTTTTTTGATTGCTTTTTTTCTCTTTTTTGATTCAGGAACGCTAATATGAAATAGTCGATCAAATCCATCTGAATATATTTTCCAGCTTGACATTTTTAGAAGGGGCAGCAGTTCAAAACATTTTGCCTAAAATTAATACATTTTTAATAAGAATTTAAATGAGCTTTATAAATCTATGTAAGTAATTACTAGGGAGATGGTGGGGAACAATTGCCGAACAGTGGATGAGTTGTATTTTAAATAGTAAAATTTGCATAAAATACAGGAAAAAATACTGTGAAAAAAAATTCATCCATTATTCGGCAATCATACTGACGGGGGAGTATTAAAGGATTCAGTTTGTTAAATCAACTTGGCCAAAGCGTTGTCTTTTTTTTTTATATTAGTCGCTCCCATACGTAGCGTGATAGGCTGTTTCCCCGAGAGGTAGGCTGTAAAGTTGGATATTTTTAACCTGGGGTCCCCCCAGCAGCCCCGAGGGGTATTTGTAAGGTTGGATGTTTTTAACCTGGGATCCCCCCAGACTCCGTAACCCGGAAGACGGTCTCTTGCAACCCGCAGGAGCACAGGCCAGTGGTAACCCGAGTGGACCGGGAACGTCGCGCACACTCATTTTCAAACATAGCCCGGACGGGGATTCGAACCACTGAGTGATTGTCCTCCACATGAACGCCCTGGACCAGTCGATTATGCGGCCGTTAATGTCCAGACATTCTTAAAATCTGACCCTATTCTTTTTTAGCCATACTTTTTTTTTAAAAGAGCAAAATATTTACCAACGCATTAACAAATTTTTTGTCTTCGTTGGAAGTCCGATGAAGAAATTCGAAAATGCTCGTCTTTTTATTTTTTTTCACTTCAACAACATCATTTGAAGTTATCCCAATATCATCTATTCCATAATTTTTCAAAATTTTGAGTAATTTGTTTGCATTGTTTTTGTTTACAGGCAATTCCAATATGGACTCCATTACATTACTTCTTATTTCTTTCTTTGGCAAATCAGTATCTATGGAACCATTTTGAACAGTTTCAGCTTTCTTTTCATTCAGCATTTTTTGCCAATAAAGCTTTTCATTATCATTTAAACTTTCAATTTTTTCCAAAACAAATTCTTTTCGCTTATCAGAATCCCATTGTCGAATATGCAAAAGTAAATCAATTGAAGCAAAACGTTCCGATGAAATTTGTTCAAGAAGAATCAAAGCTGTATTTTCCTAAAAAGTAATTCTTTAAAAAACATAACTCTTCTAAATTTTTGCATACCCATAGTTTTGGTGGTACTTTTCCTTGTTTGAATTCATTTAAAAATTTTTCATCTTTTTCTGCAACAAATGTAGAAAGGCCAAGCAAAATATTTTTGAAAAAAATCTTTAAATCTTTATTTTTAATTGAGTGATGAGTTTTACAAATTATATGCATTGTCCCATATCTGAGAAATTCAACAGAACAATTTGAAAAATAATCGGAGAGTTTGGTAGAGAA
>CABFKP010025979.1:0-17491 GCA_901779475.1 Panagrolaimus davidi
TTCTATGGATTACATCTAATTGATGTTATATCTGTTACCATTGCTGAAGTATATCTACCAGAAGGTGTACATACAATATTCCTCATTGGCATCCCTGTAACAGTATCCATGCCATTGCTGGATGAAAATTCAACATGACATATAGGTGGATTACACTGAACTGTAATCCTATTATTCATTGTACATCCCATAAATGCCACTGTACATGTCATGGCTGAATTCATATTGTCATACGGTGGTGCAGGGCATGAGTTACAGGAAACTAAAAATTGGCAAAATAAGGACTTTTTCATTTCTTTAGAAAAATAGTTTTAATGAAAACAAAAAAAGAAATTTAAATGAGAAACTCCTCTTTAGACACTTTTTTGGTCATGAAAATCAGGCAAAAATACATTTTTCTTTTTTCATTTGTTTTCGATGATGAATAAAAAAGAATAATGCTTTTTTGCCTGAATTTAAAGTTTAGTACATATTTTGGGCGACTATTTCCTAAAATATTATTTTAAAATATTACCAGTTGGATCAAGACCTTAAAAATATAATTCGTTTTATTCTTTTTTTTCAATATAAAAAAAGCCTACCCGGATCCATCATTGGCCCTGTAACCATTGTTGGACCTGAACCCGTTGAAGGATTTGGAAAACATCCATAACAAAATAATACTGTAATTAGAAAAAAGAAACAAAATCTTAATTCCATTTGAATATTGAATAAAAACAAAAATCTATATGTCTGCAATGACTTGACTCCATTAAAGACAAAAACTAATAAAAAAGGGTTTTTACCCATAAAAAAATCTTTCCGTTTTTTCGTACTTTAAATTCTTTTTTTCATTAATGTTTTTAAATCGAAAGTAAAAAAAAATGACGTGTTTTGTTTCGCCAAATTTGTATGTGAAAAAGGGTTGCAAAAAGTTTTTCCTTTTTTCATTTTTCCGTTAAAGATTTGACGATTAAAGATTACAAATTTATGTAGCTCTCGATTTTCTTTAGTCTGTTATAATTTGATTATAACATGGCACATCGAACTGAGCGTTCACTTTTTTGGATCGAGCACTTAAGTCAGACAAAAAAAGAAAATTTTCGAAACTCTGCGCTTTCATTTTTTCTTTTATTTTTTTTTGTCTGAATTTTCTGACTCGGTCCAAAAAAGTGAACGCTTTTCTTCAGCTCTATTCGATGTGAATAGTCATGCAACCGATTTCAGGGCAAAGGGACGGGGCTTATTCCCGACTGCCAATGGGAGGGTAGCTGCTACCGCGGTAGCCAGGAGGGTCATAAAAAAGGGGAGAGATACTGTATTTGCAGTTGGGGAAAAAAAAACGCGATTTTTTAGCGCCAATGTACATTCATAAAAATTTTTATAATTCAATTTTAAAATTTATGAAATTCAATTAAAATTTAATTTTTTTTTAAAAATTTTTTTTAACTTTCAACTTTTAAAAATCTTTTAATTTTTTCAAACTTTGATTTATTTTTTAATTGTCTTTTCTCTTTCAACTTTTTTAATAATTAATAAAATGTTTTATGATAAAAAAATCACATACATAAAAATTATTTCGGGCAAAGATAAAAGGACATACATTGAAAAATATAATTACGGACAAACAAAGATAGAAAAAAAAGCTCAGTAAGAAAATGTGTGAAAAAAGGGGAGCTTTAGTTGATGGTCAAATCTATAAAAAAGTTGACTCATTTAAAAAATATAAAAAGGTTTTTTACCCTCGATTTGTTTCATTTAAAACAACTGTTTAATTCCTTTGTTTTCCATAAAAAACAGATGCGCATTGCGCGACCGCAGCTTTTTACAGCTGACTTTTTGCATTAAAGATATCCAAGAGGGAGCAAGAAAAATATAATGCCACTCAAAAGTGCAAACTTTGTCACTCTTACAAGAGTTTTCTCTAAAGAAAGGTGCTGATTTTCTTCTTAAAAAAGATGACTGATAAACGTCGTACCCCCCAGTATGTTTAAATAAAAATTTAAATTTTCTGTAATAAAATTATAATATTTTTAAGAGTTATAATTGATGGTGCTCAAGTCATGGAACAAAATGCGGATGGAAGTTGTAGAAAAATATGTGCAATGTCTTTTGCCCCTTGTACCCTTCAAGGTGATGAATTTGAAGCAAAAATTCATGATGCAATGAGAAGAGCATTGGAGCGTTTGAATCGAGGTGTTTCACCCCCTGGCATTTTTCGGTAAACTCTCCCCAAAAATACTTAATTTGTATTGATTCAATTTTTATTTTAGGTATATTTTACGTTCCGAGCATCTTGAAAATCAAATGATTGGGTTCAACAATCCTGATTACACAATTATGACCGCTGATGAACTACATGCCCATTTGATGCGTCTTGTTCAAAATTTAATGGACACACGTGTATTTCGAGATCTTATCTGTCTTGAATTAATTTATACTGCATCATAATTTTTTTTGTTAATCTTTTACTTTTACTTTTACTTTTGATTTTATTCATTAACGTTTTATTGTAAATTTCATTCATTTTTTTTTATGTATATCCATAAAAAAACAACAATAAATTTTTTCATTTTTTTTGGTTTGGTCATTGGCATTTCTTTTTCTTCTTCGTACCCAGTGAAATGATTCACTATCTTTGCGATTCCATTGGGTTTTGAAATCGATGTTGAGGGGAGCAAAAACAAAATCGTCATCTACAAAAATTTTCTGTTCATGGACATATTTAAAAGAAAATTTTTTTTACCTTCATCAAAAGAAATCTTCGACGCCAACTTTTTTTTCTTCTTTTTGTGGAATAGATGATGTTGTTTTTGGTGGAACATTTTCTACAAATTTTTTCTCTATATTTTTACGGACACACAAAAATATTACTTTACCTTCAACTTGCTTATCCTTTTCTTCTTCTTCATCTTTTTGTGGAATAGGTGATGTTGATTTTTGTTGTTCAATGTTTGTAGGACTTAAAGGTTGTTCGGTTTCATCAACCAAATCAAGTATGTTAAAGTTTTCTTCTTCAACAACAGGGAACATCAAAAATATCCATATTGATTGTAAAAAATCCAGAGAAAATAAAAAAGCAGCCGATATTCAGCAATAAAAGCAATAAAAAAAAAGAAAAATTTTTTTCATAGGTTAAAAAAACAAAGGTGATTGTAAATCACACCATTCGCTAAATTTTTAAGATAATAAATGTCACTCATTTTTTGAAAATATTTAAATTTTTTGCATTCAATATTATGACAACTGTTAAAACAGGAAGCGGTAGCAAAAAAAGATTTTTCCGCAACAAAAAAAAGGGAGTACAATGGGTGACAAATTTCTGCTGCCGCTCTCTCCCTATAAAAAAGCGGAAATAAGCGGAAAAAAGCGGAAATTTTCACAATGACGTTTTAAACGTTAATAAAGTGGTAAAAATGTCTGAATTGAAAAAAAAGGATGTAATAAATTATTTGGAATCTGATGACATGTATTATCATGGAATCTGAAGGATTCAGAAGCCACCAGAAGGTGACTTCAGAAGTCAAAAAAATTTTTTTTTCACAAAAAAGCTGGATTTCAGGGTAGAATTTTATGGGGAATACGATGAAATGGTTTAATATATTTTTTCTGAGGATTCTGGAGCCGACAAAGCCTTCAGAACCCGAGAAAAATCATGTTATGCAAACAAAAAACACGCTCCAGAATCCCTAAAATCGTTTAAAAATGATTTTATCGTAATCCCCATAAAAATCTGATCAGAAATGATAACTTTCGTGAAAAATAATTTTTTTCGGATTCTGAAGGCTTTATCGGCTCCAGAATCCTCAGAAAAAATATTGAAAACCATTTCATCGTATTCCTCATAAAATTCTACCCTATAATCCAGCTTTTTGTGAAAAAAATTTTTTTTTGACTTCTGAAGTCACCTTCTGGTGGCTTCAGAA
Organism: Panagrolaimus davidi; assembly: GCA_901779475.1. Lineage (NCBI taxonomy): Eukaryota > Metazoa > Nematoda > Chromadorea > Rhabditida > Panagrolaimidae > Panagrolaimus > Panagrolaimus davidi. The sequence goes on from CABFKP010025979.1 coordinate 3,906, forward strand.
TCCTTCAGATTCCATGATAATACATGTCATCATATTCCAAATAATTTATTACATCCTTTTTTTTCAATTCAGACATTTTTACCACTTTATTAACGTTTAAAACGTCATTGTGAAAATTTCCGCTTTTTTCCGCTTATTTCCGCTTTTTTCCGCTTTTTTATAGGGAGAGAGCGGCAGCAGAAATTTGTCACCCATCGTATGTCAACGAAAAAAAGAGAAATTACGATAGTGTATAGTGGATTCACCGATTGCCGTGAAATCCGTGTAACAAAATTTAACTAAAAGTGCTTTTTTGTAGTACTTTTTAAAATTAATGTCACTACACATTTCATTAGCTGAACTTTTAAAAAAGGTAAAATGGCTTTTACATCTTTATAGATGAAAAAGAAACGTTTATTTATTTCAACTTGATCCCAGAGAAAACTTCTGTCATTTTGAAAAAAATTCTTTTTAATGAAACATAGCAGAAAAGCAAACCAATATCAAAGAAAAATCAAATCTTTTCATTGAAATCCATATCGGCATATTCTTGTCGTGAACAATAAACAAAAATTTGAACCTTTAGGGTCTGTAAAGCATCACTTGCGGATGCTTTAAATATTTTTTCCAAAATTCTTTTTTCACTGGTTTTATGTACTCATTGTTATCAATATGAGCATTCAACGTTTTTTTGTGTAAAATTATTAATTGATTATTTGCATAATCTTTTTAGTTTTTTGTTAATTCATTGTGTGTTGTTTGATTGACTAACTTTTTTAAAAATAATAGCAAAAGATTTTATTCTAAAACTAACCGGACTGATTTTTGATAATTTCCAACTCCAAATTCATTTTCAAGGGATTTTTTTCATTCTCCACTTTGATATTTAGTTGTTCAAGATCATAAACTAAAACCCATATTATACCTTACAATTTATTCTTAAAAAATTTACCTTTTCTTTGTAAATCAAGCTTTTCTTTTTGGAGCTTAGTTAAAGCTTCATCACTATTAGCTGAAAAAAATTAAACGTAAAATGGAACAGTCTTTTTTTTTTCAATTACTATTTCTCAAGAACTGATTGTTTGATTTTACTTCATTAAGCTGCTTTTCAAGAGAACCATTTTGTTTTCGCAGTTCAGCAACTTCGAATTGTAGTGATGTGACTAAAAATTTGAATACGGTAATAGTTTAAGAGAAAAGTGGTCCACCGTTTTCATTGAAAGATTTTCCTGTTTTAGCTTTTTCAATTATTAAATTTGCATTTTCCAAAGTTAATTTATTAACTAAAATTAAAATTTTTTGATACTTCTTTTTGTATAATAGTAATTTTACCTTCACAAGTGAGATCTGCAATTTTTGTTTCATACTCGGCAACTGAAAATTGTAGTTTTATATAAATATATTCTTTGTTAAAGTTTAAACAAATTACAGAGCTTCTTTAGCATGAAGTTCTATGAGAAAAATTTTATAAAATATTCAAAAATAATCATCGACTTTTTCCTTCTCTTTAATGAATGAGGAATGAAGTGCTGAGTTTAGACAAAGTTTTTAATCGATTGATTGCAGCCCCCTGCTTTTTTTTGTTTGTCGCGGTGCATTGTCGTTCCATTTTTTTCATTTAACTTGAATGGTAAACAACAGTGATTAAATCTTTGCGAAAAAACTGAAGCAAAAGAGAATCGATTTTTTTCTCTCCTCTTTATTCTCAATTTTCTTGAATTACATTTTCTTTCAATTTTGGATTATCAAAAAAGAAGTTGCAATTGATCTACAATTTTTTTTGCTTTTCTGTTGAATTAATTAAAATATTACAATAATTTAAGTAATGAGCCATTATAATTATTGTAATCCGATTATTTTACTTTTACATTCAAATAATAAACTTATGTTTTTAGTTTTACTCGTTTACAAAACCCAAATACGTATTATATAATTAAAAACATTAAAAAATTAGATTTCAGCGATTAAAAAAATTTCAAATGAAAATATCTTTTTTTTGCGACTGCTTTTTTTAAATAAGGCAGAAGAATAAATTTGTTTCAGAGCACCCTAAGGCTATCCCCTTCCACACTCATTCGAGCAAGTGCAACAATGTTATCCTGAATAAATCCCCATTGTTTTTATCCTTTTTGGGTAGCTTTATATTTATTTTTTTGTATTTTAGATTATTTTTTATTATTCAAAGCTAAAAAAGGTCAAATTAGTCATAAACATCATTGCAAAAGTGTTGTATTATTTAAATTTATTAAAAGAAATAATTAAATTTATTAATTCATAAATTTCAGATATTACTTTGAATCTTTATCGACCATCTTTTGTTGAACCCGCGTTCCGCATTCCATGACATCGTGTCCTAAATAATGTTTATTATGTTTGTTTAATTTTTGATTCATCAAAAAATGGCGCCGACAAAATGTAAGGGCAAAAAACAATATTACCTGATTCTGCAAAGGGGCCAGGAGGAGCTTCACGGGTTTCTTTTGCATTTTCTCTTTGTTTTGATTCCAAATGAGTTTTTTCTTGAAGTTTTTGTTGGGCATCCATAATTTCAAGTGCTTTGTGTCAAAAGTTTTTTGAATCTAAAATACTGATAAATTTATTTTATTATATCACAAAAAACAAAAGAGCAAAAAAAGAAACTTACTTTATAAAAATTGTTTTTGTTTTGATCAACTTTTATACCCGTTTAAAAGAACGGAAGTAAACACAAAAACAACATCTGTTGTTTTTTTACTTTTTTCTTCATTCAAAAAATATTGTTTGATCGCAGCAGCAATTATCTTGCAATTTGTTAACCAAGAATTTTTAACGGATTTTGAAAAAGAAAAACGATAATAAAAATTTGTTGTTTGTTTATTGCGATAAACAAAGCTTGCCTTTTTTTAAAATAATTATAAAGCACAATTTTTAGATATTTATTCAGGGGCTCATTTTTTGGGCTTAATTGTTCTGTTCGGAAGTTCTGTCATTGTGTCAAAAACGAAAGAACGATGTGCCGTACCACCTACCAAATTTCCCATAAACTTCTTTTTGGGCATCTTTACCATGTCATTCTCATATTAACTGATACAGTGATTTCCGACAAAACATTTTTTTCGTGCCCATAGGAATCCTTGGTAACCCTAAACGGTCTCTAGAAATTTTTTGCATTGTTTTTTTTTGACTGCTTTTTGTGAAAGCTATAAAATAAAGATTTGTGCACAACTTCCATCAATGAAATTTCGTATGTTAGTTTATTGAATAAAAAAACAATAACATATTGTTATTTTTTGAATGCAGAAAAGAACCAAAACGTTTGTAAAAACTAAAGAAAAACCAAGTACTTGATTTCAGATGTTAATTTGTTTCAAACGAGACTTTGAAATTTTATTTTGCAAGGGAAACATTTATATTAATTTATAAAATCGAACCACAAAGAAACATGAATAATGGTAAAAAACTTACTCAAAAAAGATCGGGTTCAAAATATGGAGGGGCACGGGCCTACTAGGCTAAACCGAATTTTTCGACTGTAAAAAGGCTTTAAAGTGTTGTCGTCACTTGTATTAGAATTAAACAAAAAGAGGCTTTTTACACAATGTGTGCATTGTGTATGTGGTGCAATCTTTATCAAAACAACAATCGGCAGATAATCCAACACATCTTTCGCCAGAGACATTTGTGGGATAACCGCTACACCAAGGAGCATATTTCAAAAAATCTGATGGAGTTCCATCGGTACTTTTCCATGTTCTTCCGCTATCGGGAGAATAAATACCTGTCCATAGATTGTACCAGGCAAAGTACATATAACCTAAAATAACAGATTTTAAGACAAAAACTGCATAGTTTAAAAGAATTACTCAGAAGATGCTGAAATTCAACAAAGCTATGAATTGGTGGCAAATGTCCTCCATTATTTTGACAAAATGTTTCTGCAGCCGTCCAATTTGTTAACAATGCCCCTACACCGACACCATAGCAGGAATGTGTTGGGGCAAAATATGACCATCCATTGCTACAGTTTGCAGATATTGGATACGTTGGTGTTGGTGAATATGCTTGTGGTGTTGTAAAAGAAGCGGAAGAAAGTTGACATACAAATGCTTTCTTCTTATTACAATCTTGTGAGGTCCAGTATTCATCCGTCAAAGACATGGCTGCACAATTTGTATTACTTGTATTTTGTGGTTCACCTTTGTTCCAGTCTTTAAATCCAAAATCACTACCATCTGTCCAATTCCAATTACCATTTGATAAAAGTGTTGTTGCACCAATCCATAAATCACTCATTGTACTTTCATGCAAATAATTTGATGCTTGTTCTAAATGAAAGTATTAGCACTTTTATATTTGCAAAATTCAGTTTTGTTTAACTTACGCCCAATAACCACATTAGTAAATGCATCATGGATTGAAGCTAAATGCCCACCAAGTTGAACGCAAAAAATTTCAGCAGAAGCAAATCCACTTTCAGTTGAATTATAAATGTAGCAATGTGATTGATATTCAAAACTATTGTTCGGACAAATCGATAAAGCAAAATAAAGAAAATTGAAAAACACAATTATACCAAACATAACTGCTTTTGTGCTCGAATGTTGAAGGTTCATAAGAAAAAATGCTGTTTATGACAATAAAAAAGGAAGAAAATGATAAGAAATAAAACAAAACAAAAGAACAAGACTTTTAGGGACTGCATTCGTTAGCGGCGCATTGAAATATTTTGTGGTTTTTTAAGATTGTAACTTGTCAATGAGATTGCAAAACTGATAGGTTTTAATTTTTTGGTTTTATCTTTAGGAATTGTACATAAAATAAAAATAATTTAGACACATTTGTGCTTGTTTTCTACTGATGGAAATGTTTCTAAATAATTTCTTGAGGAAAATTAGCCATTTAAAAACGGAAGAAAGTGAAAGAATTTGTGGAAGAATTTCTAGGGAGAATGTCCCACTTTTTCATTCTACCGGGAGATTTGACAGGCCTACAATTTTGTACTTGTTTTCTGCTGACAGAAATTTTTCTAATAAAAATTAATTTGTGACAAATCACAAAAAATTTGCTATATTAATTTAATAATGTATTATTTCGTTTACACCAATACATGCTACGGTATCCTAAAAACATGATCTAAATTCAAAACCATTTTTAATATTGTTTTTACACCACGTTCAACTTCATAATTAAAACCATGGTTTTCAACATACTATTGCTTAATAATACAAACAGTATTTTTGCTAATTTTATTGTCCAGTTTTTTTACACTTTACCCGAACTAGCAAAAAATAAAAAAGAAGGCGTAACACGGGAAAACACTTTGCCAAAATCTTTGATTTTCTCGTGTTACGCCTTCTATCTGCCTCGTTTTTGCATTCTTTTCGCATTCCTTGCTAGTTCGGGTATATAAATTTTTTAAATATCCAAAAACATTACTCTTTTTTCACTGCAGCCACTTTTGAAGAAAGTAAAAATAAAAGTGCAACTCTTTCAAACAATCGATTTTGACATTTATGTATTTACAAAAAGCAAAAAATGAGCAAAATGTTTTACGCTTTTTTGTTTTCAATAAAATGATTTGTTTTTGAAAAGAATAAAATTGGTCTTTTCTTTTTTTCAATCTCTACAGTTTGCTGTAATACATACAACGGGAGAATTTATGATAAAAATAATTTCACGCCAAAGTATGAAATTAGAAAAACTAAATTAAATAATGTTATCATTACATTCTGATATCATTATATTTTATCTCGTTTGGTTACTTCATTGATTTAAACAGCTTTTATAATATTGTGTGCAACGCTTTTTTGTTTTTTGACTTATAAATATAGCTATTTAAATATTCTAAAATAAATTTTTCGACGCATGCTTGCGTTTATTGGTTATTTTACCGGACTGCAGTTGATGATTTTAAAAAACTATTTGTTTTTTACATCAAAGTTTGATAGAAAATATTGAAAATGAAATGCATTTTTTAAAAATATTACCGGAAATCCAATTAGATAAAAAAAGTATGTTTTTGGAAATTAAAGAATAGCGGACAGAATCTTTCATAAAAAAATCAACTGCAAAGATAATTTTAATGTTTTGTGCCAAATAATTTTTCAAATGACGTAAATGGTCAGGGAAAAAATATTATTTACTACAACGAAGATATTATGTCATTGTTGGAAAATAAAAAAAACCAAAAAATTTTTAGTAATGTGCGGCCTTAAATTTCATGTGTTTGTTGTGGAGAGTTTATTCATATTAGGCGTATCCTGACTTAATTTACCAAGCAACCAAAACAAAGGCACTTGAGTGGTTTTTGAAGTGCCTTTGTTTTGCGCAACCCAAAAACAAAAAATTTCTTTTGCATAAAATTAATGCAAGGCCGTATATTCCATGTGGTGGTTGTGGATAGCTCCACAACCTTAAAGAATTTATTCGTATTAAGCAGTATGGGATTTTTTGACCTCTTAAAAATATTGCTCTCTCCTTAATTTGGTTTAACCAATTTGCGGCCCTAGTTTTCTTGTCAGTCAAGAAAAAACTATTAGTTCATTTTTTGTCAGTGCCATTGTTGCCCGTTTATCTCAGTGGCAGTACCTCTATTTTTTGAATAGTAGTATAGGCCTTTTTTGCCATTAATCTTAACAAATATAATAGGAAAAAAAATTTTAGTTCTAATAATTATTCATTTTGTTAATTTCTTTTTGCGGAAAGCTTCCTTCAGATTTGGTAATAGTATTAAAAAAAACTTATTTCTCATTTTTTAGCTTTCATTTTTAAAATGACTTCTGATTTAATTTATGTTTTTAACATCAATTTGGATTCAAATCCTTCTAATCAACCCCAAATGCAAGGAGGGACAGGTAAAATGGTAAGATAATTTATTAATAAATGCAGATCTAAATCTATTTTAACATCCTTGTAGGAAGTACCACCACAGCTGCCACAATATCAACGTCCTTCAATGCAAGCAATGAATCTTCCTGGAATGATGCCTCCTAATTCACAGTTTCAACAACCATTTCAGAATCCCCAAATGCATTCAAAAATGCAGCCAGTGAATCTTACATTGCAAACAATGAGCCCCCCCAAGCAGCAAAATGGTCCACTTCAACAGATGCCACCTCCACAACCACAAAAACAATTTCAGTATTCTACCATGGAGCAAATGGATCCACCTAAACAGATGCCACCTCCACAACCACAAAAACAATTTCAACAGATGCCACCTCCACAACCACAAAACCAATTTCAATATTCTACCATGGAGCAAATGGATCCACCTAAACAGATGCCACCTCCACAACCACAAAAACAATTTCAATATTCTACCATGGAGCAAATGGATCCACCTAAACAGTTGGCTCCTCAACAGCAAATGCTACCTCCACCAACTCCAAACCGATTTCCACCAGTGCAGCAAATGGGTCATATGCCGCAGGTTCAACTACAACCTATGCCATCTATGCAATCACTAGGATCCTTTTGGCCTCCATCAATGCAATCATTGGGTTTTCCAACGCGACCAATGAGTCTACAAATGCTTCCGCCCCAATATCCTGTAATGGAAACCACTGTCGATAAACCCCCTGTGGAATTTGCAGATAAAGCTGATGATACCGATATAGGCTTTAATGGAACTAAACAGTAACTTTTTCATTTAATAATTTCTTTTTTTAAAACACAAATATTTTAGACCCAGAATGAAGTCCAACAATAATGAAGAAGCCTATCCATTTGGACGTCCATCTGATTCAGCTCTTGTTGAAATTTGTAAAAAGCTCAAGATCGAATACAATCATGAAGCTTACGAACTTTGGGCGAACATTTATTTCAAAAAGGTTCCTACTTTTTCAAAGAATGTAAAAATGCATTACATTAAATCCCCAAATATTTATGCATGCTTATCACTCTTTTTTACTGGAAACGTTGAAAGCTGTTTTTTGATCCAACATACTTTAAATACTGAATATAGAAATCATTTGTTGTCTTCAGGTTTTAATTATCATTTAAAATGTTTTGAAATAACATCCCTTTTTTAGGTGTAACTCCATTTACTCAACTTGACCAAATTTTTATCAGTAATAATTCAACATGTTCTAAACATGTCGAATTTATTGCTGATTTTCTGAAATGCCAAATCGGAATTTATGAACATGGAGATTTAGCGAAATTTGGTAAATGGGAAATTGGCAGTTATCCTGTTACTTTAATTCTTTCATTTGTTGATGGATTTTATTCTGTTGTTCAAGATCTTTGATTTTTGTCACATGTTCTTTTTTTTAATATATTTTTGTCATGCTTGATTTTTTTTGTTATTGGGTTATAAAGAACGTTTTTTGAGAAAAATGAGCATTTTTTTTGTCACAAAAAATTTGTGCCTCTGAAATGGCTAACTATGAAATCATTTTCTAGGGATTATATAGGGCAAAAAATACAAAAACAATATCCATTTGAGCTTTTTTTGAAAATGAGAGAAGTTATAGATTCTCTGTATATATCTTTTTAACTTCAAGAATCACCCGTGTTACAAGATATCTAAATCATATATTCTCCTGCAACCGATTCGCGGTATACAGTTACGAAGAACAATTGTTGTTGGAGTTTTCCGCTTACAGTCAAAGTGGTGGTTTCGAAAAAATGACGTTGTATAAAAAGTAAACCTTTTTTGTAATTAATTAAAAAAACAATTTTTGTTTGCCACTTTGATCTGATTTAACGTCCATTTTAAATAAGGAATTTTGCAATTAAAAGGTGATCCCAACAAAAAAAATTTTAAACACACAAAAATGTTTACTTTCAGTTTTACAATGATATAAATACCTGCATAGGGGAGTCGGAAAAAAAATTTTTGTTACCTTTCCCCTTTACTCGGGGGACATGGCTGGGGTCGTCGACCTTTTTTAGGTAAAAGCTAAAAATTTTCCAAAGGGTCCTCCAAGACATAATTAACTTATTCACAAAATTTAACGTCTAGTTTCATATCATGCTTGCATGCTTGTGTAAGAAGCTGTGCCATTGTTTTTTCAAAGAATTCTTCATAACGAAAATCTTCGATACACTTCCATCAAAATCCTGCACATTTATATTAAAAAACAACAAAAAGTAAATACAAAAGTCATTTTTACTCTTTTTAGTAACATTTTTAAAAAAAATATTAAAAATTCAAATATAATTATTAAAATAAAATAGCGAAAATAAACAATTTTCTCGAATCGATGAACATGTTTGTTAAGTTTAATATTTAAAAAATGTAATTTGATGTTGGAAATAAAAAAAAACTTTAGCTTGTTTCACACAATTTCTCTGTAAAATTTGCTCTTTTTTCTGCATGCTTTCTACTTTCCCTCTCTTAAAAATGTATAAAGAAAAACAAGAAAGAGAGAGAGAGTGGTAATGAGCAGAGAGACAGGCTGTTACACAACATTTGATGAAAGTGACAAATTTAAAGGTGGTGCTATTATTTTTATTGTTGTTGTTTAAAATGTATAATGTTTAACGATTTTTCTTTATATTTTGCTGATGTAAACTATGTGGATTAATAAGATAAATTATTTATTTATTTAGTTTAATTTGTTACTTCTACAAAAAATTCAAGCATCATATATGTTAACAAAAAAATGATTCTCCAACAAATTTGGTCACCATTCAATGATTACAAAATATGCAACTCATCTATTTTTATGATATTTTTAATTATACGAACAGGGATGTGCGGAATTCCGTTTCCGTTTCCGTTTTAACGGAATTCCGTTCATTTTTTCATTTCCGTTTCCGTTAAAAAAATGAACGGAAAACGGAAAAAATTCTGACTTTGTTTGTACATAAGTTTGTCCCTCTTTGGCTTTCGAAAAGGAAAAATGTTTTGTCTTTCCCAACAAAAAAGAAGTTTGTAGTTTGTTCTGGAAAAACAAAACTTTTTTGCGCGCCAAAAAGGAAATGCAAACAAAAATCTAACATTGGTGTTTTGTATTTTTATCACCTGTTACTTGCATATCGAGAACTAAACTGCTTTTTATATAACTTTTATCGAAAATAATGGATAACAGAAAAAGGAAGAAAGGTACAATCTTTGATGATTATTACAGCAGAGCAGACGATGTCTGGACTTGTCGAAATTGTAAAAAGTTTTCAAAAAAAATTGACACCGCTAAAGTTGGAACTGGTTCATTAAGCAATCATTTAAAGCATCATCATAAAGAACAGTTTAAAGAATATCAAAAGAAATCTAATGAAAAGAAGATACAAGAACCTCCGGAAAAAATAATCAAACCTGCAACAACTGATTCTACTCGTCAAATGAAAATCGATGAGCGTATGTTTTTATACGTCTAACTTTATTATTTCATAAAATCTGTTTTAGCAAAAATTCGTCCAACTGATGATTCAAAGTCAAAGACAATCGATCGTGCAATACTGGAATTCCTTGCAGCCGCTGCTTTACCACTCTCTCTTGTTGATAATCCAGCATTTCGTCGTCTTATTCATTTAATGGATTCAAGATATCATCTTAGAAACAGAAAATATTTCGGTTCCACTTTGCTTGATAAATGTGTTGCAGATGTTAAAGAAAAGATTAAAAAAGAACTTCAGCAACAACCTCATATTACTCTTGATCTTGATGAGTGGTCCAACAATGCACAAACTCATTCCCTTATTGGGGTTTCTGCTCATTTCTTGGATGAAAATTTTAAAAATAAACATTTTATACTTGGAGCAAAAGCTTTAAAGATGCCAAAAGATGAAGAAGGAATATCAACAAAGAAAAAGAAGACTGCACATTCTGCTGACAATATGGCAAAAATTGTTGAAGAGCTCATCAAAGAACTTAATTTATACTTCCAAGCACCAACAATTCCAAGAGATGCATCACCAGCTGCATATTGGAAACTACATGAAACCGTATTTCCACATCTTACTGCCTTATTTAAGAAATATGGAACAGCACCAGCAACCAGTGCTGAAGTAGAACGACTTTTTAGTCTTGCTGGCAATATTGTTACTGATCTTAGAAAACGTCTTGGTGTTGAACGATTGGAAAAGCTTTTGTTTCTCAATGCAAATTTACCGTTATTAAAGATTTAATTGTTATAGTTTCAACATTTTATACTGTTACATTGTTTTGTTTTGTTTTGTTTCGTTGTTGAAGTTTAATAAATTTAAAAAAGCAAAAATACAAAGTTAAAGAAAAATTTCCGTTTCCGTTTCCGTTTTTACGGAATTCCATCCATTTTTTGATTTCCGTTTCCGTTTCCGTATAAGAATTTTTTCCGTTTCCGTTTTCCGTTCCGTTAAGAAATCTCATTTCCGCACATCCCTGTATACGAAATCTAATGTTTCTATCCCAAACTTAAAGGAAAAAACATTCTAAAAGCGGAAATCCTTAAAAAAGCAAAAACGTGGCTCAGCACCACTTCCATGCCTGAGTTACAAAAAAATAAACTTAAGTCAAAAAAACAATGATAAAATTTGTCAATACTTGTTCAAAAACATTTTTGTTTTGGAAACTTTTTTTGAAGTATTCCGAAAAATGTGAAGACTTAACAGGTTTTTCCTTTAAAAGTTTGTAATTAACTAAACAAAATTGGAAAAAACTTGATCAACAGTCAACACTAAAAATTTCAATAAACCCAAGAATGAAATTTTAATTTTTAGCAGATTCATCAACCGAGTAAAAATTTTAACAATTATTTTGGGATTTTTTATTCTCTCAACATTGTTTTATCCAAATATTTTTTGAAAACAATTTTTTACCTACAAAATAGAAGAAAAAAGTGTGAAATTTTTGGACAATTTTATGTTTTGTGTTTTGTGTCTTATGTTCCAGCAACAAAAAATGTCATTGTTATTTTTAAACTTGTTTTTTTACAATTTTTTGCATGCAGTTTTTGAGTGCTGCTTTTTTGATTTTTCCAAAGTTGAAAAAAAGTTGTAAAAAAATGTCAATCTTTTTTCATTGTGTTTTAATGACTATAGAAAAGTTTTGCGATTCTTTAAAATTTTACTATAAAAATACTCTATTTTTTTCAAGTAATTTCAAACGTGAAAAAAGTCAGTGGAATTTATTTAGTTTATGTAAAACTGAAGTTTTTACTAAATTATAACTAGAGGACCCGTGTTATCAATGTAAAATGTAAAATTTTAATATTACTACTTTTTAAATCATCGAAATCGGTCAAGAAACACCAAAGTTATGAGCAAAAGCGCTAATGCAAAAATAATTTTAAGAGAAANTACTACTTTTTAAATCATCAAAATCGGTCAAGAAACACCAAAGTTATGAGCAAAAACGCAAATGCAACGATAATTTTTGAAAGAAAGATAAGGGCACATATTGCCAAGCTTTTTTAAATGTTAGTCGGGCATCTATGGCTTGATCATGAATCGACTTAGCGGTAATCCGTTGGATTACCGCTTGCGCGATTCACACCCGTTCCTAGCCCTTCGGGTTCTGGGCACTTTAGCAGTAATAAAAACTCTGTTAATTTTAGGACCCGGCATTAATCACTAAATAAAATTTTAAGGGCCCGTTTTAGTCACTATTTACTTAATTTTTATGACCCGAAACTTGAAATCAGCATCAAAAATGAGCTTTAATCATAATTTGAAGTCAAAATTTAATTGTTTGACGTTTTTATCATTTTTTATCAGTATCACTGATAAAATGATAAAAATCTTATTTTCAAAATTTAATTTTTATTTCTTTCAAATTTTATATCCCTAATCCTATTTTTAAATTAAATTTTTTGATTTTTCTTGCTTTTGATAAAAAATTTAATTTTTTTATCTTTCTTATCATTTTTTTTATCAGTGTCACTGATAAAATGATAAAAATTATCTTTTCAAAATTTAAATTTAATTGCTTTCAAATTTTATATCCCTAATCCTACTTAATTTATTCGCAACTCAAATTAAAGTTTATTAATGAGATTTTTGCAAGTAAATAACAATGTAAATGAAAAGCAATTAAAACATGTAAACAATTTTTACAAGTTTTTTGATAAATGTACAAAAAAAAAGACAAGTAATTATAAAAAGAATGATTTGAAAAGAAGGCATAAATTTTGCAATCCTTTGATTAGGTTTTAGTTGAAGAAAGAAAAAAGTCGATAATTCACGAGCTTTTTGTGTTGATATAAAAAAGATTTTTGATATTTTGGAATATTTGAATGGAACATTTGAATGGAACATTTGATTGGATCATTGAAGAGCAGCAACTTTTCTTTTTTGACATACATGATTCATGTAGATTTCCCGGGACCATTTGATTACATCGGTTACCATCAGCTTCTTCATCAAAATAGAGTAATTTTTTGGAATATCCAGAGATTTCAAGCATTTGTAATTTTCAGGATCATAACCACCCAATGAACCAATTCCTACCTATTTTATTTGCATCTCAATTCTTCTTAATGCGCGCGCAAAACTCATGACAGCCGAAGCTTGGTTTTACTGATATGATTTACCTATATATCAGCTGATAAGAAAATTTACGTGAGCCGCGTTAGGGTGGATCGTCTTTTTCTTCACTGTCTAGAGAAACAAAGACAACGCGCGCGCTTTCTCTCTTCTTTTTTTTTCTTTTTTTTGCATTTTCTCTAAGGGCAAATCTTGAAGAAGAGAAACTTATTTTTACA
>CABFKP010026065.1:0-17497 GCA_901779475.1 Panagrolaimus davidi
AGCAGCTATGCCCCCCAAAATCCGCCGTTTTTTCCACGCCCCTTTTTCTTTAATTACTTTTTTTGACACTTTTAATTGCTTTTTTTGACACTTTTATTGACAGATTGATTGATACATATAATTGCCTGATTAATTGCTGTTTCTGTGATAATTAATGGTTTAGTTTTTGACACCTATACTTTAATTACTTTTTTCGTTTGTCCTTGTCCATTACATTGTTGTATAAAAGTTTATTCGATGTAATTAAAGATAAATGTATAAATAACATAAATGACCACAGCAAACTTTTTTTTGTCTCCCTTCTTATTTTTGAATGAAACAATAAAATTGTTGCCTCTTTTTTTTGAAAAAAACAACATTAAAAAGTAACAAAGGAAATTTTACTGCTGCAAAAAATGAAAATAATTGAGTCATAAAAAAGAGACCGCAATATAATTTATTCGACAAAAAAGAGGCAAATGTGATCCATGACCTCTATGAAAGGAAAAAACTGGATCTGCAGTTAAAAAAGACAGTAACTGAGTTACTGAAGAAAAAGAGACAGCCATGACCAATGGCTTTGACGTAGGGAAAAAAAAGTGAGCAGTTAAAAGAGAGACGCTCTTTAAAGAAATAAAAGAAAAAAGAGATGTAAAATTGTATAAAAAAATATCCATAAATTTTTTTATAACTGTTTCCTTTATTTGTAAACAACGTCGAAAAAGTAACAAAAGGATATTTGCAAAAAGAGATACAAAAAATTGAAATGAATTGGAGACTCCCAAAGAAAACAACAATGAAAAAAAACACAAACTACTTCTCCGAAAAAAAAGAGTCGTAAAGCATTTAAGTTTTTTCCAAAAATTTTCATTTGTAAGATTTTTGAACGTCAAATTTTTTATTTCATTCTTTTCAAAATATTAATTATGTCTGAATTTTTTGAAGTGGATGCCATTCTAGCTTCCAAAAAAATTAACGATGAGATGTATTATTTAATAACTTGGAAAAATTATTATGATGAAGATTGGGTAAAGGAATCTGATCTCGTAAGTATATTCATAATTCAGTTATAAAATATATTAGAGAAAAATATTTAAGGATTGTAATGAATTGATAAAAAAATTTAAAAAAAAACCCAATCATATCGGTGATTACTACCTTGTTGAATTCATTATTGGCCATCGAAAAATTAATGATCAATTTGAACTTTATGTTAAGTGGAAAAATTATGATCATGAAAATGCAGTTGAATGGATTGAATATAAACAAATGGTAAGTATTTTGATCTATGTATTTCAATCTTTGAAAATCGTTGTATAGGTAAAACAACAAATGCTTGAAGAATATGAAACCAATTTTATGAATCATTAAAATCATATAAATTAACAAAATTGATCAATTTTTTAATCATTTTTTCATTTTTTTGTAATCTTTAAAAAATGTATAAGCATATTACCACATTGTATCATTTCAAATGCTTCCCTATAGTTTATTGGTGAGAGCGTTGTACTGGTAACGGCAGTAGTGTCTACTGAAGTTATCGGGAGTTCGAACCTCTTAGGGAACAATTTTTTAAGTATTATTGTTAGAAACACTTGTACATTTTTGCATTTTTTTTATTCAATAAAAATAAACAGCACAATGATTTTTGAAAAAAATATGCAATTAAGAAATACCAAAACTTTATGTGTAACATACAAATTTTTGTCTCGCTCCGAAAACATTGCATTTGTGACAAAACATGTTCGGAGAATTTAACCTAAAAATTTAAAACAATTAAGGAAAAAACAAAGTTTAAGGTATACTTAAGGTATTTTACAGCTCCAATATGTTCAATAAATGTTTCAATGCTACACAAAAGTTCACAGTTTTTAAAAATAATTGTCTCTGCATCAACATCTCTTAAAGTATAACATGCATCTTCATCAAAAACACATTTATGAAAATATATTTCAATAATATCATTTTTATTTTGAACTTCCTTCAATGGTTCTTGTATGAAATTAAAGGGTATATGTTCAAAATGAAAAGTTTTAGTTCGACAAGTCTCTTGTCCATAGTGAATATTGGATCCCATAGTTGCCAATTTTTGCGCAAAACACAAACGTTTCCCATAACAAATATCAGATCTCATACATATCGCTTTATATGCAAAATATAACCATTTATAATGAGAATATATATTTTTATATAAATCATAATTATCTCGACAGGATAATGCTAAATTTTTTGAATCATCATAGTTCAAGAGCTCAAATAAATATCGTTTAACAACATCTGGAAGTTCTAAGAAATGGACTGAATTGGACATTTGCGTTATGAATACACTATTTAAAACGCAAAATAGTCCAGTTTTCGACTTTTAAAAATTTGTATATACTCTTTTATACCATCAGTTCTCAATTATTTTTTATTTATATGACCTTGAGAAAAACAAAGACAATTATTTATATGCATTTTTTTACAAAAAAATAAAACGAAATTTTATTCAGAAAACTGAAGTAATTAATTATTCATACAAAAATGAACAAAAAAATGTAAGAATATCAAAAATCTATTGCTTTTTTAAAGTTTAATGTTACAATAACAGGTCCATAAAGAAAATTGACATATTCTCCGGTTAATGTTTTAATTTCAATCTCAATGTCAGATATATCTCTAACTGCAACCTTATTAAACATTGGCTGCGGATAAATATGGTCTTTCATCTTTCCTGGTTCGCTATCAACTGTCACAATGCGAAGAAGTGAACTTAAGGAATCTCCAACCATCATTGGCTCTGCAAGGCTCTGAGAGTATATACAAATCTGGTTTATTCCGCCATTTAAATCTGGTGCATATGTAGCTGTCATGTTAGATGTAAAGATGTCATTCTCTTTAAAACCCAAAACATAGGCTAATTTTGGAGACATGATTACAGATTCAACATTTTGATTTTTGAATTCTAATTTAAATCTATGATTATTTTGATCCCATTGAATATCAATTAAATCTTTTACACTTTCATTATTTGCTTCACGCTTTTCTTCTTCTGTCATTGTTTTCCAGTTTGTTACAAAAGATGAATCTATTAACATTTGTTCATTATTTATAAGGTCACCTTCTTCAACATTCGTTTTTGGTATGTCTAGTACTTCTTTTGTCTCCTTTTCTCCTTGTATAACAGATTCAAAGAAATTATCATAAATGTTGTCATCTGTATAAATATTATTTATAGCTTTTGTCACAGAAGCAGATATGTTTTCCAATTCGTTCATGTCTTCCGGTTCTTTGGCGTTTTCAAGTTCAACATTAACATTACCTTTTTCATCTATAACAACTCCGTCATTAAGAGAAGGGTTTGGATATCCCCTATTTGTTTCATCATTGTCTGTTTCACCGTCTAACAAATTTTCATCTGTTTTAGCATCTATTTGACTTAAAGCTACAGGAATAGGGGAAAGAGATTTATCATTAGTTTGATTTGAAACTACAGGAATAGAGTATGGATTATTAACTAATTCACCTTCTAATAATTGTGTATCTGTTTTTGTTTTTTCGTTAGCTAATTTCTCAACAGTTGCTTTATCGACTGATTTTTTTTCAGCTTCTGATTTTTCTTTTTCTTTTTTTTCTGCAGCTAATCGTTCAGCTTCCTTTTTTTCCTTTTCTTTATTTTCTGCAGCTAGTCGTTCAACTTCCTTTTTTTCCTTTTCTTTATTTTCTGCAGCTAGTCGTTCAACTTCCTTTTTTTCCTTTTCTTTATTTTCTGCAGCTAGTCGTTCAGCTTCCTTTTTTTCCTTTTCTTTATTTTCTGCAGCTAATCGTTCAGCTTCCTTTTTTTCCTTTTCTTTATTTTCTGCAGCTAATCGTTCAGCTTCCTTTTTTTCCTTTTCTTTATTTTCTGCAGCTAATCGTTCAGCTTCCTTTTTTTCCTTTTCTTTATTTTCTGCAGCTAATCGTTCAGCTTCCTTTTTTTCCTTTTCTTTATTTTCTGCAGCTAATCGTTCAGCTTCCTTTTTTTCCTTTTCTTTATTTTCTGCTGCTAATCGTTCAGCTTCCTTTTTTTCCTTTTCTTTATTTTCTGCTGCTAATCGTTCAGCTTCCTTTTTTTCCTTTTCTTTATTTTCTGGTGCTAGCCGTTCA
Source organism: Panagrolaimus davidi (assembly GCA_901779475.1). NCBI lineage: Eukaryota > Metazoa > Nematoda > Chromadorea > Rhabditida > Panagrolaimidae > Panagrolaimus > Panagrolaimus davidi. The sequence continues at coordinate 4,105 of CABFKP010026065.1, forward strand.
ACTTCCAATTTTTCTTTTTCTCTTTTTTCATTAGCTAATCGTTCAGCCTCCTGTTTCTCTTTTGCATTTTTTTCTGCACTTAATCTTTCTGCTTCGTTTTTTTCTTTATCTTCATTTGCTTTAGAATCAGATATTGGCTCAGGGTCTTGCAGTTTTTCTATATTTTTTGTTTCTTGAGTACCTATGTAATCACCTTCTAATGGTTCGGTTGCCTTTGATTCATCATCTATTAATTCTCCTTCCAGCAAAGGTTTGGTTTTTTTTGAAGGTTCATGTCCAATGTATTCACCTTCTAATTGTCTTTTATTTCGTGTGTTTAAAAAGTTTGAAGATAAGTATTTATTTAATATTTCTCCAATTTTTTCAGGAGAAGAAGGATTTACTGCATCAATATAATATATAGAATCAGTTCCATCTTTCATAGTTACTTTTATAGTTTCTACAAAATCAGGCCCCAAAATATTCCAACTATGTGGAAAGCTAATAGAATAAACGCCTACATACCAATCCGAGTTAAAATGTAGGGGACGTGGTAATTTAACGCGAAATTTAGAAATTGTATTATTTTGATAACTTGATGTATTTGAAGGTAAAATAATATAAAAACCAGACATGTTTTTAGGACATACAATAAGTTAAAATGAAAGCATTTCACTTGTCTGACACTCAATTAAAGTTGCCCTCAAATGCGTTAATTTGCGGGCCCTCCTCAAGTGGCAAGACCCAGTTCGTTTTGAACTTGATCAAACATGCTGAAACACTTTACAATCCAAAGCCTGCAGATATTTTGTATGCATATGGTCAATATAATGAAAGTGTACCAGTGATCGAAAGTATGGGTGTGAAAACGATTCATGGAATTGTTCAAGAGGAAGACTTGCAAAAATATGATAAACCTCTGCTTTATATTCTCGATGATTTATTGGATAGTGTTTCGGAAAGTTATATAGAATCATTATTCATCCGACAGTCTCATCATTTAAACATGGGCATCGTGTTTCTTACACAATCGTTATTCTCGAAAAAATTACGTGTTGCGAAGAAAAATGTTCATTATTATGTTTTATTAAGAGCACCATCAGATGCACTATCAGTTAAAAATTTGGGTATCCAATTATTTCCAAATCAAAGTGCATTTTTCTGGGATAGTTATAAAAAAGCAGTTGCAAAACTTTATAGTTATTTGTTAATTGATTTGCATCCTTCATCACCGACAGAACTACGCCTCCGTTCAAATATTTTTCCTCCAGAAACTGTCACTGTTTTTCAACCAAAGGTCACTCTATAAATTATGGCACCTTCATGTAAGGTCGGAAATTGTGTCTTCCGAAATATTGAATTTTTAAAAAAGTTGTCAAAAATAAAAAGTGAAAATAAGCGTAATTTATTATTAAAAAATGCAACACCAGATGAACTTGCAAGTTTAATTGAAATTTGTTATAATGTTGTTAATTCAAATCTTCGTCTCTCTCCATCACGGATTTTAAAGCTACGGCCTTATGCCACACCTCTTCGTGAACTTTCAAAAATTCGCACTGTTCCCAGAGCACGTAAAATGCTTCAAACTGGAAACGGATTTTTACCATCATTACTTATTCCTGTTTTGCTAGAGGCAAGTAGAATTTTATTAAAATGAGTCAAAAATTTTATTTAATTGACGAATCAAAATATAATTCCTTGATTAAAAATTATGATCCTAATCATGTAAATGTTACTAAATCTGACATGGACAATGTTTTGGAGCGTCAAGATTTAAATATTTCCGAAAAAAATGCTTTATATAATAGCGTCTTGCGTCAATTTATTAAAAAATTAAAATATGTAGCAGAAAAACCACTTGATGTTAAGGTATCCAACGAATCTATTCCCTTCAAAAATGATGACTTGGAAACAACTGTAAAAGAAATGTCAAATATTTTACAAACAATGCAACCACGTCAAACATCTCCTGTACCCAAAAAGAAACAAAGAAAGAATGCACCTACTACCACACCTTTGCCACCTCCTGCTCCTTTACCACCTCCAGTTCCTTTGATGCAGAACATTGAAACACAGACTGAAGATATTGTCTCTACTCCTCGACGTAAATTAAAACCAAATAAATCTAATACTACACCAAGAAAAAGTAAAAATGATCCAATTTTAGGAGCAGATTCAAGTGAAAAGTTTAACCGGAAACTTCGTGCAAATATCAAAGAAAAAGTCAGTGACAGGATTATAGGTCTTGCAGATCATTTAATGGAAAATCGTGATAAATTCAACTTAAATGAAAAGGGGCAAGTCGAGAATAAAGGAAAAACTGTTCCTAATAGTAGTCACATTGACATTGCTGAATACATCGTTAAAGGTAGTACCCAAATGAGAACACCACCCGGATACAAGAATATCAGTAAACAATTAAACGATGATAAACAAGTAAAAAAATTTAAAGTCAGTGATTGGAGTAAATAAAAAGTTTTAGCCCATTTGCTGTCCACTAGCACAACAATTTTTTCAAACAGTTGAAGAACTGGAATACGAAGTAGACAAACAATCTATCAATGGCGAAATCAATTGGATTATGGTCCTCAACTACTTGCAGCATTATTCACCATTTGTTTACATTACATGCGACAATCCCTTTTCTGCATTTTTTAATTGTAAACATAATTTATTTTTATTAAATGACAAATTTGAAATAATTATACAATAAATTAGTTTACAAAATCATTTTCTGAAACCCAGCTATTAAAACTCGAATCATAATTTATCCATTTGACAAAGAAAAACTTTTCTCCATTGACTGTTTTTGTGCGAAGAACTTTTTCTACACGATAGGAAGTATCCTGGTTCTTGTTCACTTTGATTAATTGCTGTGCATAAAATCTTTCTTTCATTATCTTACCATTTTCGTCTTCTAGTGCATATGTCAAGGGTTTGGTTTTATAACATTTGACAATCTTTTTTATACTATCGCTCCAGTTTGCGAGATACCCTTTTTCAAATGTTTGTTTTTTATATGGTATTCTGACGTAATCATTTATTTTGAAACGTTGCTTTTCATTTCTTTGGTCTTTATTGTTATATAATCTATCCCAAACAATCTGCTGATTTTTTTCATTAACATCTATCGGTTTCATTTGAATTGGCCTTGAGACAGTATGGTTGATCGCATTTTCAATTTTATCAATAATATCTATCCATTTTAACGTGTTATATTCACTAAAATATTTGTACAGTCTTTCCTTTACATTTCTTATAGCCCTTTCTGCCACTGCTGCCTTTGTAGTTTGATTTTGCGAATTGTATTGAATAATTTGTTTTTCTTTCAGAAAATTTTTAAATTCTCTCGAAAGAAATTCAGTTCCTCTATCACTAAAAACTGAAACAGGTTGAAACTTCATTTTCTGTAGCACTTTATTCATAGCACTTTTCATGTTTTCTGCTGTTTTTGTTTTCACAGGAGCTAAAAATATTTGTCTAGAAAGCACATCTATACAAACTAATAAAAAATTTGTATTTCTATTGTGCTCTGAAATATTTATTGCTTCACAAATGTGATGGTAACGGAACCGTCTTATTTTTAGGTTATTATGAAGGTAAATGGAGATTTAATATTTTCAATAAAAAATTATATCAACTTTATGCACAAACTCTTTATGAATATGACGTAAATAAATTAATTGTGAATGGTATCAATAATAGAATTTCTCAGCCGTTGCGAACTGTACCTTCAGCCATGGCAGAAGATTTTTATTTCATCGATAAGAATACAACAGTTTTTACTATTGACAAACAAATATTTTTAGACTTGCAACACCCTTTATTCATAAAAGAAATGGAATGTTTGCCTTATTATTCACATGCTCATCATTTTTTACTTATAAAAGTGTTATGCTTTATGACACTTGTATCGATTTCATTGTTCATTTTTGTCAACATTCCCTTGCAAAAGCTATGTATTAAACGATATCAGCCAGTTATCCCATTACGTCGAAGTGAACGATTGAGACCTCTTATAAAAAAATAGATCAGTTATTTGTTTATCATTGTGTCATATACAGTTGCAAATAAATTATGGTCCGTGTTTTATTTGATCCCAGAACAGTTCATTTACATAATATACTAAATGAAAATGGCTTTTATGGAGGGGGTCCTTATTTTATTGGATATAGACAAAGAGGATATGGTATCGGGGATGTATTGAGACATTTATGGCGGTTCATCCTTCCTGTAGCGAATGTTATTGGAAAAGAAGGTGTACAAACAGGTGTCAAAGTTTTGTCAGATATCCAACAGGGAAGTGACATAAAGACTGCATTGAGAAAACAAGGTGTAAATGCAGCGCAACGTGTTTTGAATAGAGCATCAGACACTATAGGTCAATATGGTCAAGGAAAACGAAAACGTAGGCATTTGACAAAAAAAGAAGCTGTTGGACGGTTGATTCGTAGAAATTCTCCTTTAAAAAAATCACGTAAAGATATATTTGGTATTTATTAATTATGTATAAACTTATTGATAAATCGAGTAAAAATTGTGCTTCGACAGCGCTCAATGTATTCCAGACCAGACCTACGAACGTTGCAATTAATCATTCTTTGTATAATGAACTATTACCTTTGAATCCTTTAGACAACCCTCCGTATCATTTTCGTATTGGGGCCAGTGATGGTTACCTTGACTTGTCCAAAACAATTATTAAGACAGAATTTAGATTACAAAAACAAAACGCTGCAGGAACTCAATGGGAAAATGTTGTTGCGACAGACAATGTTTCTGTGAATAATTGTATTGGTGCTACTTTTGCAAAAAACGTAAAAGTTTTAATCGGTGGACGTGAAGTTTTTAATGCTAACAACCATTATGCATTTAAAGCAATAATGGATATTGAATTGTCACAAACAAAAGCTGTTAAAGAGGCGTACTTGACTTTAGCAGGTTATAGCAAGGATTCAGATTTCCCTAATGCTGTAACAGGGGATGGTTTCAAAACGCGTAGATCTCCTTTTGTTACATCAAATACATGTGAATTTATTTCAAAACTTTACGTTGATGTGTTCAATTCTGAGCATTATTTTGTCAATAACGTAGACATTGACGTCGAAATAACTCCAAACGACCCGATTTTTAACACAATTGTTAGAGATGCATCTATTTATAGATTTCAACTAATCTCATGCAAACTTTATGTAAAAACATTATATTTGATTGATGGTTTAAATCTGGAATTGGCTGCAAAGCTAGAAACAGAACCAGCTCGTTATAGTTTACAAAGAACAGAAATGTCTTCGTGTCAAATTGCTCAAGGACTACAATATTACACTGCAAATTTATTCCATGAACAGGTTCCGAGATCTATTATTTTAGCCTTTGTAAAATACAATTCATTCATTGGATCAGCTACTACTAGTCCCTTTACTTTTGAGCCGTTTGACATTAAAGACATTAGTATTCAGGTAGGTAAAAAAAGATAATAATTAATATATTTTAATTCATTTTAGGTAAATGGCCGCAGATACCCTAATATCCCTTATAATTCTCTTGATTTTGATAATAACAAGTTTGCTAGAGCATTCCATGACATGCATGAGAATCTTGGATTTTTAAACACTACAGAGTCAAATGGAATCACAATGGCTGAATATAAAAGTTACAAATGCTTCTTTGTATTCAATTTGACAAACAGCCAGGAAAATGATGGATGCTTTGATCTGATTAAGACCGGAACGACAAGTGTCGTTATTACATTTGACAGTCCTGTACCAGCCGATGGAATCCAAATGATTGTTTATGGGTCACAAGATTCTTTACTTTTGTGTGATAAAAATCGTGTCATTTCCACTGATTTAACTGTTTAAATCATGGACGATTTATATTGTTCGTCTAATACTTTATATATTATGATTGTGCTAATTTTTGTTATATGTTTAATTGGTATTTATTTTACTAAACATCGTGAATATTTTCAAGGTTCATTGGAACGTGTCGCTCCATTTTTTCCATGGATGAAATAGAAGTTAATAGGCGGGCTACAATTCTAGGTATTCCCAATTTTCTCGGATGTTTTGCTTCTGATGAGTTGCCTTTAATTTACCACGATAAATGTTCTCTTATCGTAAATCATGATTTTCATGATCAACCAGGATCGCATTGGGTTGCTATAGTAATAAATGGAGTAAACACTGAATATTTTGACAGTTATGGAAACCCTCCTCTTCCACTTATTTCAAAATGGAGGAAAATTACGTTTTATAATAAAAGAGCTGTACAAAACTTGTTTGCAACGACATGTGGTCATCATTGTCTTTATTATTTATATATGAGAACATGTAGAAAAAAGACACCTGAACAAGTGTTAACTTCTTACGGAACTCGTATTAATCCTGATATTTATGTTAGAAAATTTTTACAAAAGTTTTAACTTGTCAAGAAACGTGAAAAATTTTTTATATTTTTATTGTTACTAAAAAAAACATTGATTAATAAATCAGAAAAAATTTTGGACTATTACACGAAATATTACAAAAATATTGATTCTTACTAAAGAGAGTGAGAGAGTATATGTAGGATATTGAAGAAGTGGGAGAGAGTAAATATGTGATATATTAAAAATATAGAGAAAAAAACAAATTATTTTGTGAGGGAAAAAAAAGCAAGATGTTAGTGAAAAAAAACCTCACGAAATTATTGATCATTATTCTGTGGAAGGACGATTGTTTGAATCATTTGGATCATCAGGAATTGCAAGCTGAGCCATTTTATGACTGAAGCCAATGGAAAATTGGATTGGTGTTTCAACAAGGGTAGTATTGTAAAGTTGTTTAGCTGTGAATTTGATTTTGACAAACTGAAATAATAATTATTAGACTCTATTAGTATCACAAAGAAAAAAGATCTTACAGCTTTTTCAGGAAGAAGATTTGAAATAAGTTCACAATTATTGTCCCAAGCTTCTGCGGTAACGATGAGGTCCTTGTCTTGGCCAATTAAATCAAATTTTTGATAATTCTTTGGTTCGGCAGAAAATCGGGTTGTTCGCTTTTCGAGAGGATATGCCTTGATCATTTGGAGAGTTAAAACAGTGGTATCGCCAGGTTTTATGCGAAGAAGTTCTTCTCGTGTTGCAGTTACAGGTGTAAAACCAATTGGAGTACTGTTGACACTGATTTGTTCCATTCCTAAAAGATGATATTCTTTAAGAGTAATAAAAGAAGAGACACTGTTCATGTAACTGAGTAACTCTCTTTTATATACTTATTTTTCGAGGGTGGAGCGTTTTCAAAAAAAATTTTCCTCTCACAGAAAAAATTATGCATGAATTTGCAAATCAGAAGAGGTGTGGCCATAAAGATAGAAAAAATGTGAAAAGTGTTTTTTTTTCGTATAAGTGAAGAAGGTTGTTTTTTTCTTGTTTTTCGCTAATATTCGTTGCCAATGAGTAAGAGAAGCTTTTTATTAAGAGATATCCTCAAAGGAGGAGGAAATGATAATGATAATGGAAGCCCAAGTGCTCCAAAACGTTCTTTTAGGATTGAAGATATATTGGAAGATCAGCCTGAAGGAAATGGGAATCCAAGAACACCTTATCCCTTTAGGATTGAGGATATATTAGAAGATCAGCCTTCCACAAGTAATTGTCTTCAAGTTGATTTAGTAAGTGTTGAAAAGAATATAAAGTTTAGATTAGATCGAGAAATATTTAAAGTCTCAATCTTGAATATTGCACAATGTGAGGATCCTGAAAAAACTCTTTTTGATGAAATCAAACGTCTTATTAATTTTGTACTTTCAAAAAGGATGCATGTAACAAAAGTTGGAGTTACTCTTGAATCGACTGCTCTTGAAAAAGGTAATATTGAGATCCCATTCACTGAACCGTCACGTGATATATCACAGTTACTTAAAAATCAATTGTTTAAATTGGATCAATCAGCAAAGCTCGTTCCATTATTTAATAGTCAGATTTATGTCTCAATTACAACTTATTCAAAGCCTCTTGGAAGAGGTAAAGTTCGGGACAGAAAAATCATGGGTAAGATACAGACTGAGAATTTAATTGATGTTGATTTTGAGGATAATATGTGCTTCTTTCATAGTATCGTAGCATCCATGTCTTATGTTATGAGTAGGGGCAATGATTCCAGGCAGAAAAGTCATTCTCGTATCTATAACAACCTTGAAAAGTATAAAGATCAGCTTCAAGCAAAGGCCAATGAATTAAGGTCAGCAGCCAAAATACCTTCTAATAACGATGGTTATGGGATTGATGATGCAAAAAGTCTTCAGGAATATTTCAACTCAGTATATGGGACAAAATATTGTATTCTCATTTTCAGTACATGCAGTTACACTGTTCCACGTTTTAAGGGTAACGTTGAAAATCCAGATTTTTATTTACCTTTGTTATTATTTGAAAATCATTTCTTTGCAATTAAAAATTTAGGAAAGTTTTGCAATGGAGGTAGAAATTGTAGGAAGTATTGCGTACCATGTAAAAAAACCTTTAGAAAAAATGAGGAACACAGAAATAATTGCCCAAGACGCTGTTCTTATTGTTTAAGGTATGGGAAGGATTTTCCTTGTACAACCAGTGCTTCTGTAACGTGTAAAAATTGTTGTCGTGTGTTTCCAAATGAAGACTGCTTTAAGCATCATGAAAAGTCTTTTTGCGGGAAGTTTATTTTCTGTGAAAAATGTTTTCAAACTTATCGTCGTGAACCCAAATTTCCCCATGTTTGTGGCGATACATTTTGTACAAAATGTAATACATACCATAGTAAAAATAATTCTTGCTACATTGAGAGTTGTGCCTTGTCTAAATTACAGGACTATAGATTCATAGTATTTGATTTTGAAACTAGACAGGACTCTGTTATAACAGAAGGTGTTTTTGAATTAGAAGTTAATTATATTGTAGCATATGTTTTTTGTACAAAATGTTTAAAAAATGATGACTTTTTGGAAGATAATGATTGCGAGATATGTGGCCCCAAAAAGCGGAATTTTTTTTCTGGAATAGAAGATGAACATTGTTTAGCCAATTTTGTTAATTGGGTTATTTATGAACAAAATCCAAAGTACAAATCGATAGCATTAAGTCACTATGGAGGAAAATTTGATAATGTATTCGTACTGAAGAAATTGTTCAATATGAATTTGAATCCAAAATGTACCAAAAATGGAAACAAGTTTTATGAGATTAGAGTTGAGGGAGATGGAGAAACTATATGCGATACCAGTTTTAAAGATACCTATAATTTTTTTTCTGTACCACTTAGTAGCCTAGTAAGAACATTTGATTTGCAAATAACAGAGAAAATGTTCTTTGCTCATTTATTCAACAGACGTGAAAATTACCACGTACATCTTGATCATCTTCCTCCAAGAGAAGATTATATGTATTCATCCTTCACTACTGCAAAACAGATTATTTTTGATGAATGGTATGCTAGAGAGTATAATACACCATTTCATCTTCCTAAAAAATTAAAGGAGTATTGTCAAAATGATGTAGATATTTTGTCACATGCAGTAAAGAAATTTAGGAGTCTTTTTCTTGAAGAAGGAGGTTTAGATCCATTTATTGAAGCAACAACAATAGCATCCACTTGTATGAAATTGTATAGGCATTTCTTTTTACCTGAAAAAACACTTGCTATTATACCAGAAAATGGATATCAGCGTCATTCGAAGGCCAGTGAAATTGCTTTGAAATATCTTACATGGGTTGGACACAAAACAGGTAAAGCGATACAACACAGAAATACACTTGAAGGCGAGAAAAAAATTGGTGATTATCTTGTTGATGGATTTATTCAAGATGAGAATCGTGTTATTGAAGTTCTTGGGTATGACATTTTTTCTTTTATTGTTTTTTAATTACTTTTTTAATGTCTTTTTTTCAGTTGTTATTGGCATGGTCATATTAAAAAATGTGTGGAGCCTGATACTATGCTTCCTAAAAAACGAACAGCTGAAGCTGAATATTTTAATACAATGAAAAGAATAAATGCAATAAGGGCCCATGGATATGAAGTGGACATGGTATGGGAATGTGAAATACATGAACAATTAAAGTCAAATAATGAAATGGCAGAGTTTTTTAATGACTGTATTCTTGGTGGTCCCATTGATCCACGTGATGGATATTTTGGAGGTAGGTGTAATCCTCATAAAATTCATAGTGTTAAAACTCCTGGTCGTAAAATTAGATATCTTGATTTTACGTCATTATATCCAAGCACAAATCTTTTGGAATACCCTATAGGCATACCTGAAGTAATTGATGTCCCTTTCAAAGATCAAAATGTAAAATGGACCAATCCATGTGATAACAAATATAAAGGGCTATTAAAAGTTTTTATTGTTCCGCCAAAAAAACTCTTGGCACCAGTACTTCCATTAAAAGTGGATGATTTTTTGATATTTCCACTTTGTAAAAAATGCACCATTTCGTTTCAAAAAGATAATCCAAAGGGTACCCATAAATGTAAACAACTGCCTCTTTGTAACAAATGTTCACAAAAAAATAATAATTCAAAAGGTTTCCCTAATTGTACCCATAATGACAAAGAAAGAGGATGGGTAACAACAACAACCCATTTAGAACTTAATCTGGCTTTGGAGAAGGGGTACACTGTTACAAAATTTTTCGGTGCTTACAATTTTAAAGAGTGGACTAATTCATTATTTAGTAGCTACGTAAAAAAATTTCTTAAGATCAAAGTAATGGCCGATGGGTGGCCTCCAAATGTACAAACTGATGCTCAAAAAGCACAGTTTGTTAGGGAATATAAAGAACTTTTTGATGTTGATATTGATCCTTTTAAAGTTGTACGTAATCCTGGTCTTCGTTATATTGCCAAACTCTGTTTAAACTCTTTATGGGGGCGTTTTAGTCTCCGTAATACTTTGTCTAAATGTATTGTTACTGATGACCCTTTAGAATTAGATAATATTGTAAATAATAGCACTCTTGATGTTGTATCTATAGATTTATTAAATGAATCACAGGTGATGGTAGTTTACAATGTTAAGAAGCCCTTTATCGTAGAACATAATTGTAGCAATATTATTATTAGTTTGTATACCACGTCTGCTGCACGGGTTACTCTTTTTCGTGCAATGGATAAAGTAATAAACACACCTTATGCATATATGATTTATACAGATACGGATAGTTTATTATTTGAAACACTTGAAGATGTTGAAATTCTACAAACTGGAAATTATTTGGGTGATCTAACAGATGAAGTCGGTCCAAATGAAGAAATCATAGAAGTTGTCATAGGAGGTAATAAACAATATGGATATGTACTTAGAAATAAAGAAACTGGAGAACTCAGATATATTTTAAAAATCAGAGGCATAACCTTGGATGCCAAAACTTGTACAAAACTTCATTATGAAAAATTCAAAAAGATGGTATTGGAATACAGTGAAGATGATGTGATTGATTTGGAATATCAGCGATTATTACCTTCACGACTGGGAAATGTACGCTCAGCCAATATACCAAAACGTTATAAGGTGGTCTATAAAAAAGGCCATATTGGTTCTGACCTCATTGTATACCCATTTGGATATCAAGAATAGTTGATTTTTTGGAAATGTCTTTAAAAACTTTTCAATCAATTAAGAATAATTATGATGCAGTGATGCAACGTTTATCAAGTTTAATTGTAAGTTTTAATTAAAAATTTTGATTTTAAAATGATATAATATTTTAGGCATATTTACCAAAAGAACTGCATGAGCATGTAATAACAGTGCATGATTACCTTCAAACTTATAAAGCACTTCCAAATGAAATATACATATTCAATAATCAAAAAACTTCAAATTTTTTCTTAATGTATCCAACATTTTCATGTCCTCTTGGAATAGCTGTTAGAATTGGCCTTGAAGTGTTTTCAACAAAAGAAGTCTTCTGTTTAAAAAGGTTGGTTAAAATAAATGAATATTGAAATAATTTTTTATTTTTAGAATTCATGTGCATACTTTATCCATTGATGATGATGAAGAAAAGAGTCTGTAAATTTTGTTATGTTTTTGTTTTTTTGCTGTCATACTTTTTCTGTCTAAATTTTTTCAGTTGTCTTACTATTTTATTTGTTAATCAGTCGAAAATATTTTTTTGTTTGTAATTATTATGGATACACCTATTTTAAATAAATTTCTTTCATATAAATATTATCCAGTTCATTTACGTCACAAACGCAAAGGGTTATATGTTCTGAAATATGCTCCTAATTGGATTCGATTAACGGATGTACAAAACTGGGGCTTTGTTGATTTAAGAAATTTAAAAGTTCGAACCGATTATGTCAAATTAAAGGATGCGGAAATATGCTTTGTGACTGAAGAGGAACGTTTGGCTTTAAACAGATATTATAGTAAAAAGAACAAACAAATTGTTGTAAAAACTTTTATTGTTAGAGATAATAACTCAGGAAACATTTTTTTGCCTGATGACATATTTATATGCTTATGAATTATTTGAACTTTGATTCTTTCTATTTTTTAAAAACAAAATATTTTATCTTTGATCTTTTTTTTAGTCAAGGTTATTCACAATTGTAAACATTTATAATTGGATGTTTTTTTAGCCTTTGCTCTCATGTTTCGAAAATTTTGTATCATTAATTTTCCAAAAACATGTTTTTTTTGTGACTCGACTATTTTAGATTTTGCAACATCCTTTGTTACTTTTTCGACGTTGTTTACAAATAAAGGAAACAGTTATAAAAAAATTTATGGATATTTTTTTATACAATTTTACATCTCTTTTTTCTTTTATTTCTTTAAAGAGCGCCTCTCTTTTAACTGCTCACTTTTTTTTCCCTACGTCAAAGCCATTGGTCATGGCTGTCTCTTTTTCTTCAGTAACTCAGTTACTGTCTTTTTTAACTGCAGATCCAGTTTTTTCCTTTCATAGAGGTCATGGATCACATTTGCCTCTTTTTTGTCGAATAAATTATATTGCGGTCTCTTTTTTATGACTCAATTATTTTCATTTTTTGCAGCAGTAAAATTTCCTTTGTTACTTTTTAATGTTGTTTTTTTCAAAAAAAAGAGGCAACAATTTTATTGTTTCATTCAAAAATAAGAAGGGAGACAAAAAAAAGTTTGCTGTGGTCATTTATGTTATTTATACATTTATCTTTAATTACATCGAATAAACTTTTATACAACAATGTAATGGACAAGGACAAACGAAAAAAGTAATTAAAGTATAGGTGTCAAAAACTAAACCATTAATTATCACAGAAACAGCAATTAATCAGGCAATTATATGTATCAATCAATCTGTCAATAAAAGTGTCAAAAAAAGCAATTAAAAGTGTCAAAAAAAGTAATTAAAGAAAAAGGGGCGTGGAAAAAACGGCGGATTTTGGGGGGCATAGCTGCT
>CABFKP010026229.1:0-17494 GCA_901779475.1 Panagrolaimus davidi
AAAACGAAAAAATTGAGACGCTAAAAAATATGCTGAAATTCATTTACATTTAAATAACACATTTTTTTATTTAGGAAAAGCTTTTTTTCTTTCTTTTCTTCCCTACCAACTATACAAAAAAAAAGATAAATGATAAATGGTTTTTCTTTTCTTTGATGGAACTAATTTTAATTCATACAAAAAAAGCAACGAAAAGATTCCTTACCAAAAAAATGTGTACCAACAAAAAACAAAATTTATGTTGAAAGTTAAAAAAATACAAATGAAATGTTTAATCAATTAAAAATATAAGCTTAAATCAAAGATGCCTATCAAAAAAAAGTAATACAACTTTTTTTTGGCGCAAAAGTAAAACAAAAGACAAGCATCTTTTTTTCTTTTCTTCCACATTTTTGTTACATTTGTCTTTCATAAAATACGCATTATTTCATCATAAAAATTCTTCCTTGGTTCTTCCTTTCTTTCTTTTTTAAAGAACCTTTTTTGCTTTTGTTTTTGCTTTTGTTTGTTTCATTTAAAAAATGACAAAAAAGAAACAACAGCACTGATACTTTGCAACTGCAGCAAAAAATATTTGAACTGATGAAAAGATTGCAATAGAAAAAAGATGATGCTGAGAAAAAAAATTGCTGTAAAAAGATGTGAAAATAGAAAAAAGAAAAAAAAAGGAAAAACAAAATATCAAAGTATTTTTACCGATTAAAAACTTGGTGTTGAAGAACATCATCAAATTTTTTGGCAAAGAATGGTGGGAAAAAAAACGAAACGATGAAATATTTAAAAAATGATTTTTTTCACATTTTTGGGATAGGTTGAATCTATTAGATTCTTTAAAAATTCTTCGTAATTACTAATCGCTTAATGAAAATGTTTTGCAAAAAAATAATGAAAATCAAAAATATTTTTACGTTTCAATAAAGAAAATTCCAGACACAGTTGGCACATTTTCAATTTTTGATAACCAATATTCAAACAGTCCAAAGACCAACAAGTTCTTTGAGGCCAAAAGTAATTAAAGGAAAATATGCCTTTAAAGAAAAAAAGAGCCCATGTTTGTGATTGATTTTTTGTGCAATATTTGCATTCACCTATTTTTTTTATGTTCACTAAAACAATTTTGTTTCTGCTGAAAAACAGGTGCTGCACTTGGTGGCGGTCATTTTATTGCTTTATACTGTTTTTAAAAATTTTTGTTATTTTCACTGAAAATGTTATCCTATAAACCCCAAGATTTTTCAATGCCAGATGCATTAATTTATTTAATAACAAAAAATCCATCAAATCCAAAATTTTATCAAAAAATAATTAAAACTTGCAAATATTTTTTTGCTAAAAATCCAATTTTGGTTATTCATTGTTTACAATTTAATGATAATGGTTGGCAGTGCTGCAGTGATGGCAAACACAAAAAATCAACCGATATTGAATGGAAAAATATTAATATTGAAAAAAGTTTTTCCAAAATTTGGATTACAAAAGAACTTTTCATCTGGCCAAATGATGTAAATAAAAACACAATTGCATCTGAATTCATTCAAAGACTTTATCGTCGTGAAAGATCAGAATCATTTATATCAGTCACTTTTAGAAACCAATCAATTTCATTTGATGAACTTTCATATTATTCATTTTTTGAAGACATTAATATCCATAATGTTTCAATTAAATGTAAAAATGGTTCAGAAGCTTCAATTGAATCAATTTTACAAGTTTTTCCTAAAGTCAAGAATTTCGTTTAGTAAGTTATTTTATCATATTTTATTTGTGAACGGCTTGTTATATTTTTCATTTTAACGTTTTTTTTTCGAAAATGGCATAAACCTGAAAATCAGGCAAAAGAGTAATAGAAAAAGACCCTGATTTTCAGGTTTATGCCATTTCAAAAAAAAATGTTACAACGAAAAAATACGTATGATTCCGGGCCTGGACTGAAAAGATAAAACCTGGACTGCTTAAAAAAATTATTTTTTTTCACTCTCGCCACCAAAAATTTAGAATCCATAGTCGTAATCCGAAATTTTTTAACATATAATTTTTTTGCAGTCCACGGTTTATCCAGGCCCTCCGATCCCTTTAATTATATTTTATATAATATTTAAGTGACAACGTTGTTGGAACATTTTGCTCAAACACGGTTGAGAACCTTTTACAAATTCCACATTTCTTAAATATTGTTTGCTTTCTACTCACAAATATTCCCGATTCTTTTGATATTAACAAATTTTACGATTATTCGAAGGTTTGTTTTTTTGAGATTACTTTCAAATCATAACAAAAACAATAACCTTTTTTATAGAAAAATAAAAATATGGGTGCCATTTTTTTATTTAATGATACAATTTCGGAGGAATACAAAAATCGATTAAAAGAAATTATAAATGAACTTTTTGAAGTTCCCACAGATTCTGATAAATATATTCCTTTGGCAATTGGATATCCAGGAAATGAACTTGCAAAAGTTGAACATGTTTTCGATAACCTTATTAAATGGTATGATAATTTTTGTTAAAAGTGTTTTTTTTAATTGTTGAAAAAACTTTTAAAACAATAACATCTGTAATCATGTTCAATTTTTCTTACTGACAAAAATAAAATTTTGTAAAAATTTGCGTAATAAAAACTTTATGTTTTAAAAATAAACTTCAAACTACTTCTTTCTTAAAGGTAGGTTACAGAGATTTTGTCTACAATGCCATTGTGCCTTATAATAAATTTGCTTGAAAAATTTTATTTTCTATCATAACCATATTTTCCTTGTTACAAGGTTTATCCAAAAAATTTATATTAATTATTGTGAGTAACTCAGCGGGGATTAAGAAAACCAATATTCCCTCTGAGAAAGAGAAAAACCAACCAAAGTGATTGTTTTTTACCACAACATTTTTGTTCCAAAGCATACGACCACTATTCATGGCCTATTTGGGTTTTGGCCAAAAAGTAGATATAATTTTTTAAAGTAACCAATCTTATTTTTAAAAACTATTTTTAAAGGATCCAAACATTTTCTTAGTTTAATAATACAAAATATGTTATCCTATAAACCACAAGATTTTTCATTGCCAGATTCATTAATTTATTTCATAACAAAAAATCCATCAAATCCAGAATTTTATCAAAAATTAATCAAAACTTGCAAATATTTTTTTGCTAAAAATCCAATTTTGGTTATTCATTGTTTACAATTTGATGATAATGGTTGGTCAAAATGTTATGACTGTAAGGATGAAAAGTATTCCATTTACGAAAGCCAATGGGAAACGTATGGCGATTTTGAAAAAAGTTTTTCAAAAATTTGGATTACAAGTCAAATTTCAATTCGTCCAAATGATATCGAGAAAGATTATATTGCAGCAGGGATAAATAGACGACTTTATCAATGTGATACAAAATCATCCGATTTTTTAATCCTACAAAATCAAGAACTTGTTTTAAAGGAACTTTTTTCTTATTCAAAATTTAAAACTGTTGATATTAAAGATGTTTCTGTTAAATGCGAAAATAACTTGGAAGCTCCACTGGAAACGATATTTAATATTTTTAATAAAATTATAAATTTCGATTTGTTAGTTTTAAAACCGTCTTTAATTATCAAAAAAAACATTTTTTAGCACATTTGATGACGAGAAAAAATGTTCAACAAAAACTGTTGAAAATCTTTTAAAAATTCCGCATTTTTCAAGCACTTATGCTATTATTCTCAGAAATATTCCTGATTCTTTTAACATTGATAAATTTTATGAATTTTTAAAAGTTGGTTTTTTGTAATAACGAAAATTAAACGTTAAAATTAATTTTTTTTACAGAAAAACAGAAATATGTTTGTCATTCTTTGGTTTAATGATACAATTTCGGAGGAATACAAAAATCGATTAAAAGAAATTATAAATGAACTTTTTGAAGTTCCTGCAGATTCTGATAAATATATTCCTTTGGCAATTGGATATCCAGGAAATGAACTTGCAAAAGTTGAACATGTTTTCGACAACATTATTAAATGGAATGAAAATAGTAATGTGTTGTACGAACTTCTTTTGCAGCGTTAGCAATAATCTTCCAAAAACTTTACAATACGACTTTGCCTGTATTTTGTTATCAATTTTTTTATCTTGCTATTTTTTCTTGCAAACTTTTGTAGTCAACTGAATTTTTCTTATCGTATGCTGGAAATACAATAATTATATCATACTGTTCATATTGTGATATTACCTACTGTAAACACTTAATATTATTTTTTATACATGCTTGATATAATTATTTAAATACCTTGTTTTTTTTTCTTTTCAATCATTGAAATTTTGCCATAAATGCAGGTGTTTATTTATTCATTGTGCTGTAGCAGAAGAGACCATGGCAACGGTTGAACTTACAGAAATAACAGAAGATTGCTTTTTAAAGAAAAATCGACGAAAAGTTTTAATTAAAAATTGTCTATATGGTCCAACATAGGTTAAAATTAAAATAAAATTCGATAGCTCATAAGAAGAAATAATTGATAAAGCAAAAGAAAAACCAATTGAAAGATTTTTAGCTTTAAATGCAATTGAAATAATAATATATAAAACAGGAAAAAGATAAAAAACAATAATACAAAAACTTTGAATTAGAATAAATTTATATAAATTCCATTGCA
This sequence comes from Panagrolaimus davidi, assembly GCA_901779475.1. Classification (NCBI taxonomy): domain Eukaryota; kingdom Metazoa; phylum Nematoda; class Chromadorea; order Rhabditida; family Panagrolaimidae; genus Panagrolaimus; species Panagrolaimus davidi. The sequence continues at coordinate 4,631 of CABFKP010026229.1, forward strand.
TCATTTCTGTTCGCTTTGAAACAAATGCATGTTTTAAAAAGAAGAATTTAAGGATATTTGAATGAATATAAACAAAAATGAAAAGAAGAAAGAAACCAATAACAGACATGGAAATTGCAAGAAAGATTATATTTTCATAGAGATCAAGTTTGAAGCAAGATGGATGAGATTCTAAAAGATAGACAACAATTGAAGGATTAAGATTTGGATTATCTTCTAATAACCAGGATATTGATGGATTTGCTGAATAATGTGATTCAAAAACAGCATATATCAATGGCATGGATAAAATTGTTGTAACAAAAATATATCCAATAAAAGCTTTACTATATTGATAAAAATATTTTCGCATTGTACTCATTCGAAGATGTACATATTGAAAAAGTAAACATGTAAAAGTTGATGCAATATGTGACATATATACAAATGCTAAAGCAGCAATTGAAGATCGAAAATATAGGGATGAAATTGTTCGTAAAAATCCTGAACTGCAAACAATCAACGATGGCGCGACAATCATTGGTTGGGTAATAAAAAGTAAAACTCCCCAAGTTGATGTTGAAATTACATTAATAAATAAATAAAATTTATAACTTTCCATTGATGGTGGAGATTGGGTTGTAATTACATACATTACAGGCAAAAATAATATAAGTTTAAGTGAAAAGCATAAAGTTGAATATGTAAAGAACCATGGCTCCAAGGATAAAAGTGAAAGCAAATCTTCGTTGCTTGCCATAAATGCATGCAATAAAGTTAAACTAAAAGACAAAAAAGTTAAACAAATTAAAAACTGTTTTTAAAAAATTTTTATACAACTAATCGTTTGAAAATTAAATGTTCAAAAGTTTGTATTTTATTTAATATCAAAAAATAATACATCTGCAAAACTGCTTTATAACTTGTTTTTTCTATAAAATTTTAATTATTTGACCTTTTAATAAAGTATTTTCACCTGCTAAAAATCATTCTTATTCTTGCAAAATCTGGTTGTTGTTGACTCAATGACATCCTTTGCAATCCTAAAAATTTCGGCCCTCACTAAAACCCAATCCAATCCAAATGTTTTTCTTGGATTGGATTGGATTGGGTTTTAGTGAGGGCCAAAAATTTCTTTTTTCTTTTTGATATTTATTCAGTTTTCCATGTCAAAAATAACCTTTAAAATTTTTATGATCATTTTATGTCAAAATTTTACCAAAACCAGGGATGAGAAATGCGGGCGGCCGCCGTCGCTGGCCGGCGATTTTTTGGGCGGCGGCGCGGCCGGCCATGATTTTTGGCCGCATTTCTCATCCCTGACCAAAACACGAGCAAAAGATTTAGTTTACAATTATCATAAAAATTTACTGTAACATTTTATTTTTGACTAATTTAATTTTAGGAAAAAAATTCAAAAGCATTTCAGAAAAAGAAGTAAAATTCAACAATAAAGATAATTCGAATTGTTAACATTTTTTCCATGTTTTGACCAAAATAATATTAAATTTTTATAAGGCTTGATTTGAAATTTCGATGCAATATTAAGGATTTTTTTACAAAACTAGTTCCATGATTTTGAGTTTTGGAGATGCAATTTTTTTTGCCGCCAAAAAAATGAGTCTTTCTTGATTGTCAAGTATGGAATCGGAAAAGATTCCATTATATTATTAAGTGTCGAACATCAATTTATCCTCAGAGAAATTAAAAGTCAAAGAAAGAGATGAATGGATTGATTGATTTTTTGTGAAAGCAACATTTTTTATGCTCAAATTTACCATCATTTGTTTAAAACAGTGCAGCGAATTGACCTTTGTTTTCAATAAGACGCTCTAGAGCACAACGAAGGCTTTTTTCTTGGAACACTTTTAGTTGCAAAGACAAACATTAATTTTTTTTCAAGGTAACACACCTTGTTCATTTTCTGTCTTATTTTGGATTCTAAATATTTTTTATATGTAAAACATGTTATCCTATAAACCCCAAGATTTTTCAATGCCAGATTCAATAATTTATTTAATAACAAAAAATCCTTCAAATCCAAAATTTTATCAAAAAATAATTAAAACTTGCAAATATTTTTTTGCTAAAAATCCAATTTTGGTTATTCATTGTTTATATTATCACGAGCAATGGTCACACTGTTTTGATTGCAATGTTAACAGTAATGGAATTCAGCTGAAAAATTATAATGTCAAAAAAAGTATTTCCAAAATATGGGTTACCAATGACCTTTCAATTTGGCCTCATGATATAAAAGAAAAAAATATTGCGTCAGAGTTAAGTGATAAAATTTATAATTGTGGCACGCTTTCCTTTAATACTTTAACACTTCGTAACCAAGTGATAGAATTTGATGAACTTTCAAAATTTTCAACTTTTAAAAAAGTATTTATTAAAAATGTTTCTGTTAAATGTAAAAATGGTTCAAAAGCTTCAGTGGAAATGATATTAAATATTTTTACCACTTTAAAGGTTTTCTTAATGTTAGCTATAAATTTATCCAACCAAGGTTTTAAATCATTTTAAATTTTAGTAAATCTGATGAATATTCACCGCAAACAGTTGAAAACCTTATAAAAATTCCACATTTTTCATGCATTCGGTGGATTTGTTTTGAAAATATTCCTGATACATTTGACATTGATAAATTTTATGATTATTTAAAAGTTGGTTTTTTGTAATAACGAAAATTAAATACTTTTTTTTATAGAAAAATAAAAATATGGGTGTCATTCTTTGTTTTAATGATACAATTTCTGATGGATTTTGTAATCGCTTGAAAGAGATTGTAAATGAATTGTGTCAGATTCCTACAGATTCTGAAAAATATATTCCTTTAGTTATTAGTTTTTCTCAAAATGACTACATTTGTGATCTTGTTGAAAACTTTCAAAAATGGTGCAAAAATAATCCACATTAAAAAGTGTTATTTTTTAAAATAGCACTTTTTTAATATGGAAATTTCTGGGAGTGTTTTGATTTGACTCTTTTGCTTTTTTTTTATTATTTATTATTTAAATTTTCAACAATTTTTTGTGTACAATAAATTAAATAAAATCCAAGTTTCAAAATGATTAGTTTCGTTAAAAATCAAAGAACACTTTTTTTTGCAAAAACCCATAACAAAAACGTTCTCGAAAAATACAAAAAAATACGATTTAAAAAATGGATAAGATTATTTTAGATATTTTTTGTAAAATTTTGAAATATGAAACTATCCTTCTTTTTTATGTTCAAAAAATTATGTAAAAAATGCATATAATCAGATTAAAAAAGGAAGCTCCTTTTTTCATACATAATAAACAAAGAAGTGATTCATTAACAATGAGAAACTGTTTGTGGGCGGAGTTTTTAAACAATGAATAAAAACTTTTTTTTTAGTGAAAAATGAAAGTCGAATAAACTTTTTTCGGACGAGAAAAAAATTGACAGTTGACGGGTTTTGAAAAAAATTATTATGGGTGGAAATAATTGTATTTTATTATTTATTTTTGTAAATTTTTCAATATTATTTCTTCCAATTCCAGCTCCATTAGCTTTATTACCAGCCAAAACGGGATACAATGAAACAGAAGCTCGACAATTGTTAAATTTGGCGGCTGGAGCGTATGGAATAACGCCACAGGGTTGTATCAATGAGTAAGTTGTTTTTCAAAAGGATTTTGCAAATTAAAATTTTGAAAATTTTCGTTAAAGAAGGCGAACAGTTTGATACATTTTTCATTTTTTTTTTGTTTTTTTTGAAATGGCATAAACCAGAAAAATCAAGATCTTTTTCTATTCTTCGTTTGCCTGATTTTCAGGTTTATGCCATTTAGAAAAAAACGATAAAATGGAAAATTGTTTCAAACTGCCCGCCCTCGCTCTCTTTGACGAAAATTTTCGAAAGTTGGTCGTGTGGTATTTTGAGTCACTGTCGATTACTTCCGCTTTTTTTATACTTGTTTAAACAACTTTGCAACTTTTTTTCTTAAAAGTTGTACTTTTCAACTTTTTGAACCCTCTAATTTTTTCTCTTTTTTAGAACCTTCGGTGACAGTGCCCATTTATATACAGTGTACACTTCAAACAATCTCGTATGTGATTTTCATAAAGACTCCTGTGCCTCTTATACTTTGGTCAATGATGATGAAAAACGAATATATGTAATTTTTCGTGGTACAAAATCAAAGAAACAATTAATTCTTGAAGGATGGACAACGTTATTTCCAAAGAGAGATTTTTATGGAATTGGAATGGTTTGTTTTTTATCTGTCTTTTTGTTCTTTAAAAATTGTTTATTTTTATACATCAAAAACAACTTTGTAATTCAATTCTTTTTATCTTTTTTAGGCAAATAAATATTTTTTAAATGCATTAGAAATTCTATGGCCACATGTTCAACCTGTTTTTGCTGATCCAAGATATCAGGTTTGTATTTTCTAAAAATATAAAGATGCAGAAAAAATGTTTTTTAAAAATGAGACAATTTTTCACAATGAAAAATGCAAACAAAAAGTTTTAACGTTTTTTTGTTTGTTCGAAAACATTCAATTTTATTTTTAACATTGATGCGAAAAAATCGACGATAGATTAGTATATGATTTTTGAGGCTTAAAAAAAGGTTTTTGATTGTTAGTTTTTTTTACGGAAGTGAAATATAAAACTTTTTCATTTTTAAAACCCTTTTATAGAATTATGATGTCACATTTACTGGTCATTCATTGGGTGGTGCTTTAGCTGCTTTGGGAGCTTTGAAGGCAGCAATTGATGAACATCGAAATGGAACAAATATTCATTTATATACATTTGGAGAACCAAGAATAGGAAATTCAGAATTAGCAAAATCTTTTGATGAATATATACCAAATTCATATCGAATTGTACATTCTGACGATATTGTACCACATTTACCAGCATGTAAAAAGAATCATCACGATTTGAGAATTAAACATGATGGAGATGATTCAAAACCTTGTGATCCATGGGATACAGAAGAATCATATCATCATGGAATTGAAATTTGGTATCCATATGGAATGGGTCCAAATTCAACATATTTTGAATGTTTGGGAGAACCAAAGAATGAAGATTTTGATTGCTCTGATTCTCTTTCATTTGAATTAACAAAATATAATCAATATATTTTTTCACATCGACATTATTTTGAACATAAAGTTCCACCATTTGGAAAACTTGGTTGTAAAGAGAATAAACAACCGCTAGAAGAAATAATGAGTAATGATGCCGCAGAAGCTCCAGCAAAAAAAGAATCAATTCCAGTTTTAGAATCTGAAATTCCTTCAAATTCTGCTCCTGCAATTGCTGATTCAGGATTTAATATTAAAAAAGCATGGAATAAAATTAAAGAAAAGCTTTCAAATTTGGGTAATTAAAAAAAACTTGTATTACTTTGTTTTCATCAATGATCTCTTCTTCTATTTTTTATGGCCACAAAAATGAATGAAATTGAATTTTTTTGTATAATTTTTATGATTTTTTTATGAATAAATTTTTTCTGACAAACTCATCGTTTTATTCTTGTGTAACACAGACTCGAAGCTTGAATTTTCGGGTCGTGGGATAAGCAGCGCTGATCATTTCACTGTTTTTAAAATCTTCCGCGCGAGACATCTGGGCTTCTTGCATAGCAATTGTTTCAGTTTTATTAATATGACCTACAAATAGCATTTCTAGGTCATATTAATAAAATTGCAACATTTGCTATGCAAGAAGCCCAGATGTCTCTCGCGGAAGATTTTAGAAACAGTGAAATGATCAGCGCTGGAGATAAGCGCTCCTCACCACTCGGCCACACATGCTAAAAAATATTATTTCAAATTTAATAAAAAAAATACAAAATATAAAATTTAATATTTATAACGCATTTTTTTTCAAAATCGAGCAAAAACACGAAATTCGTCCGACGAGGTTTTTTCAAAATGATCGTAGGAAGCTGAAATTTTGCACACAGGGTAATTTTGGTCCAAAAAAACGATTGGCAGTGGTTTCAAGTCATTTGCGTCCCCCGAAATTTTGATACCGTAACCCAGCTACCGTATANAAAAAAAGTCACCGAATAAAGGCTGAATTTTTACCGAATAATTTTTAAGCGCCGAAAAAGGGCTGAATTTTTACCGAAAAAATGCTGAATGTTTACCGAAAAAAAATAATGACCGAAAAAAGGCTGAACCTTTTAATTTTTTTGCTTTTTACTTATTAATAACTGAGTAATTTATTTGTAGAAATAAAAACAGTAGTATTTCTCACAAGCTATTCAAGCCCAAAATGAAAGATGAAGATAAAGAAGGGGACTAATTCTACGTAGTAATACATTTATACTCCATCAAAATATCATTAGTAAAAAGTTAAACTCCACAATTAAATTTATTTAAATTAAATTAATTTATTTTACAAAAAAAATTACAAAACACCAGAAATAGAAAGCAAGTTAATACTTCTTTGATGATTTTCTCTTTCTTTTTCCATCAGCCATTCGCTTTCTTTTTTCCATCACTTCCAGAATTAATTTTTATTCCAGCAACAGATGCCACTAAAATATACTGTAGTGGCATCTGTTGTTGGATCTTTGAGGAATTGATGTGCACCCTTTAAAGCAGTAACAATTTGACGATGTTGATCAAATCTATAACCAGCAGCACAAAGTTTATTTACAGAATCATGTCTAAAATAGAATAAATATATACATTTGAATTAATGAAAAGATACTTACACCAATGTATTCATTTCTTCATACATTTGACTAACTGGTAAACATAGGAGCTTAATTTCAGATGCCAAAACTTCGTGTTGAATATTTGGATAATTGCTATAAATAATATTCAAACTACCTATAATAATAAAATAAAGTACTTACGCTTTAATTTCATCAAAAACATCTGATTCATCAGTTTTTAAACATAGCTTTTCTGCAGAAACAATAAATGATTCAACCATTGCACTTTTATCCTTTTTCAAAGTTTCATCCAAAGAATCAGTTTTAGCTGATTTCATTCCACGTGGAATTAAACGTTTTACTTGAGGATAAAATGCAGTTGGTGGTGTTGGAGTTGGTTGATGTTCAGTTGGAGCAGGTTCTTTGGATGCTTGAGTTGGTGGTTCTTGTTTACTAACAGTTGGTGCAGGAGCATCTTCAATTGTTTTTGATTCTAGAGTTTTTGTCTTCTTTTTATTTTTATTTTCAGGAACATCTTCAGCTGTTGTTGTCTCTGGAGTTTTTGGTTTCTTTTCCTTCTTTGGCATTTGGTTCAACTTTTGCAGCATCACCATTCTTCTTTGTTGGAGTTTTAACATTTGCTGCAATATCAGCTTCGAATAAAGTAGTCTTTGGTTTAGTTTCAGCAACATTTGGTGAAACACGTTTTGATGTTTGACGTTTTTTTCAGTTATTAATAAGTAAAAAGCAAAAAAATTAAAAGGTTCAGCCTTTTTTCGGCCATTATTTTTTTTCGGTAAACATTCAGCATTTTTTCGGTAAAAATTCAGTCTTTTTTCGGCGCTTAAAAATTATTCGGTAAAAATTCAGCCTTTATTCGGTGATTATTTTTTTTTCGGTAAAAATTCAGCCTTTTTTCGGTAGCGATTAATACCATACCAGATAAAAAAGTATTTCTAAAAATAATTTGTGCGGCATTTAAAAATAAAAAAAAACAAAAGTTTAATCTTCTGTTAATGGAATTTGTTTTATTTTTCAAAAAGTTTTGAAAGCAAAAAAATTCTTTTGCGATCACAGGTGTTGACGGCTTTCTTTCAAAATCGCCATTGTAAAAACATTTATTTTTGATTTTTTGAATCATTTAAGGTTTTTTGAAATGTTTAATTTTTTCGTTTTGGATAAAAACTGTTCGAATATTTATTGACGATGCTTAAAATCAATGAGATTTAAAATAATGATAAAAAGACGATGAAACTGAAACACAACATTAATAAAAATACGCAAATTCAATTTTGTTTTGGCAACAGATGATTTTTAAAAAGAATGTAGTTTTGATTTGATATTACATTAAAATTGTTTAACATTTGTATTTGTAAGAGAACGTTTTCTTTTTCTATTTAAGCCGTTTTTTCCTTTGAGTAAGATTTGACAAACCACTTTTCTCACAATAAAAAATAAAAATCATAAAAATGCATACTCACAGTTTTGACACTTTTCTGCGTGTAATGGCTATTCCAGTTACAAAATAAATTCGTGTTTTTTTATTAAATTTTTGAACATTTAAAATAAAAGCTTAATAACAATTTTTGAAAGAATAACCATTAAAATAAATTAGATGTCGTGTACAAAAAAGATAAAGCAAAAAATATGTTGAACATCAAAATGCATTTTACTATTTTCTGCCTAAAAAAGCAAGAATAACAAGATTTAAAAAAGATTGCTTAAAACGCATTCCCTCAATCACCGTAAGCGGGAAAAGTTTTGAATGACAAAAATATCACAACTTTTTATAGAAAAGAAACTCTTAAAAAGGTTAAAAGGCGAACTTCAAGGATATCGATAATTGCTTCCTATAACTCCAAAAAACGTTTTGAAAAATATTTGAAAAAAAATTAGCTATGAACTTTTTAGGTACATTTATAAATTTTAATAACTTCATTTTATTATTGTTAAAATCAAAAATTAACTTTAAAAACATCCAAAAAAACGAAAACAAAAGGCGCCAAAAAAGATTTTTTTCATGTGTTTTCGTAATTTTTTTTTGATTACAAAAAAATGGTTTGATGATGATTGAAGATTTAAGCTAATAAAACTTGAAAAAGAAAGAAAATTAGCAATGAAAATCTAGTTTTCAGTAACAGCAAAGGTTTATTACAAACGAAAACCAGTAAAAAATTGATTTGCTGTAGTCGTTTGTTGTGCAAGAACAAATCAATTTCCTATTTATATTGTTGTGTTGGATAAATTCCATCAAGATTTGGTATTGGTGAAGTATATTAAAAAACTGTATTTCATTTTTTTAAAAATTTGTAATTTATATTAAAAATGATTTATTTGAATATTGTCAGCTATTAATGTATTATTCATTTCATCTCCTTATTATTAAAACTGTATTTCATTTTTTTAAAAATTTGTAATTTTTATTAAAAATGATTTATTAATTAAATATTCAAAAGGCATTTTTATGGCTTTCTTCTTTATTTCATCAAACAAAAAAAAGCAGAGAAACATAAAAGCTTTTGAAAAATGGATGTTTCTTTCCGATGATTCATTTTTTTAATGCACTAACTTTAAAAAATTTCGGTCCGGTCCGGTCCGGTCCACCGAAACCGAAAACCGAAGATTTTCCGTCCGGTCCGAAATTTTTTCGTCTTTTTTCCATGTTTTTACGTAAAACCCGTTAAACTTTTAATCCAATGAAGAAATTATGATAATAAACCCAGATATATTAAAAAAAAAGGTCTAAAAAATCAAAATCAAGGAAAAAATTTCGGACCGGTGGACCGAAAACCGGAAAATTTTCTGTCCGGTTCGGTCCACCGAAACCGAAAACCGAAAAATTTCGGTGCACCGACAGCAGTGTGCATCAGTGATGAATTCGCTAATGACTGTGATGAAATAGTCACGAATTCATAATTGGTGAGGTTTTTTTCGTTACCGCTGCTACGATTTTTTAGAAAAATATAAGAATTAATCGAAGAAAACACTTTTACAATCTTAACCTTTTAAAAAAATGTTATTTTATCAGAAAACATTAGGTAAATTTAATTTATAACGTATAATGTTTGCCATTACGATTTTAAAAAGGATTTTCTTATTACTGCTTCCTTTTTTAATTTATTCATTTTAAAGTAATTTTACAGTCTTCAAAAAAACGAAAATATTCAAAAAAAATACACATATAATAAAATAAATAAATGCCCTGCGACAAAATATCGCCCCGTAAAACAGCGAAAAAAAAAGAGATAAAAAAGTATTTTTAAAAATAATTTGTGCGACATCAAAAATAAAAAAAAACAAATGTTTATTCTTCTGCTAATGAAGTTTGTTTTATTTTTAAAAAAAATTTTTGAAAGCGAAAAAATATTTTGCGATCACATGTGTTGACGGCTTTCTTTCAAAATCGCCATTTGGAAAAAATTCATTTATGATTTTTTGTTTCTTTAAAGCTTTTTTGAAATATTTAATTTTTAGTTTAAAAATTGTTCGAATATATTGCCGATGCTTAAAATCAATGAGATTTAAAATAATGATAAAACTGCAATATACTGAATTACTTCAACTGAATACAATATTAATAAAACTTCGCAAATTCATTTTTGTTTTGGCAACAAATGATTTTTTACATAGAATATGGTTTTGATTTGATTTTACATTAAAATTTTTCTCGAAATTAAAAATAAAAAAGACAATCATGCATATCCAGCGTATTCTGCATCGAAAAGCAGACTCTGCGCAGAAAAAAAGCAGTAAAAAAAGCATGCAATATGCGGGAATTGCGCAGAATTTGTGCAGAGTCTGCTTTTCTTGATTTTTTCTTGAGATTTAGAAGAAGTAAAAAACAACACTTAAAAAAATTAAATATTCAAAAAAAGATAAAACTGCCAAAAAACGTGTGATTTTTTTGTTCAACTTTGAAAGGTGAAAGGGTTCAAGTAGAAAAACCCAGCGGTTAAAAAAACTGTCCAAAAACTCGGATCTTAAATATTAAAAAAAGACTTTTATTGAACAAACACAACAGAAAAGCGATTTCACTAAGAACATATTGGTCGCAAAAATGAAAAAAAGAAGAAAATGTCAAAAAGAAAATTTCCAAATATATTTTCTTCCTTTCAAACGCCTTTTTTGCAGCACCATTTTTTTCTTCATTTTACAATTTTTAAAGCACCCATTTTTGCGACATTTTTGTTTGAATTTTTGAAAGCTTTAAAATCAGAGTTGTATAAAAAATCTATTGCAAAGATTAGGCTACAGCCGACACACTAAATAGATTTTGTTTACCAAGCATTAATGCTCATCATGCATGTGAAATCATTATTTAAAAAAAATTTTAATAAAAGAAAATATAAAACGACCAAAACTTAAAATTTTAAAAAGTAAGCTCTAAATAATATCAACATGATTTTGTGAAACATTTTGACACAAAATATTAAAAAAAACTAAAATCAAAAATTTTGCTATAAACGTTTTTTTATTTTAAAAAAGTTATTGAAAGCGAAAGAAAATACGACGTTTTTCTTTCAAAGTCGTTTATTGAAAAAGATTCATTTTCGATTTTTTTTCTTTCACATTTCTACCATTGTTCTTTTTGAATTTTTGATTTTTTTGATTTAATTATAAACAGTTTGCATATATTTATCGGTATTTCAAATTGTTAATATTTAAAATGAAAATGTAATAATCCATTGAAATTCGCAAGAGCCATTTTTAATAAATCGCAGCTGTGACATTTTCTTTACGATTTTTTCTTGAAGAAAACAAATCAATAAAGTTTTTTGTTTCTTGAAAAATTTGGGTTTTGTTTTTACAGGTTTTTTGAATATTTTGTTTTTTTTTTAATTTCAGTTACAAAATTAAACTATTATTTTTTGCAAATATTGCATTGATGGAAATTAATGAAGAATTCGAAATTAAGAAATTCATTAATAAAAAGATGTATTTAAAATTTATTAATTAACAGTTTGGGTTTTAAATAATCAATTGAAATCTCGGTTTTACACGAATTTTTTACAATTCTTTAAACAATTCCAATTTTTAATTTACATAAACGGATTGGTGTTTCTCGTTTTACAAAAAAGAATTGAACTAAATTGTTTGCTTTCTTTTATTTTTTTGTCTCTATAAAATTGATTTTCATTGTATTTTCTCTCTTTTTACAGCGAAAAATTAACGGTTACAAACATTTTTAAAAATGATGCATGAAGTCCATTTTTAATTTTGAAATTTAACTTAAATTAGAATTTCGAACAATTTTTGTGTAAAAAAAAACAAGAAATAAATAAACGAATAAAAGATTCACAACAAAATTAAAAGAAGCATTTTTTTCCTTTTCATTGGTTCAAAATGTTTCAAATAAATTTACTATAAATTTTTGTCACTCAAAAAATATTCATAGACAAAAAAAATTTTTTTCGTTTTCTAGTTGCAAAAGAAATTGCTTTTGCGACTATTGATTTCACAACTCTAAAAAAAAACAGAGAAGAAAATGATGTTGTCTTTTCAAACATAAATTGTTTTTAATGCAAAACAAAAAAACGACAGCGATTCTTTTTATGAATGTGTTTTTTTGCAACCGTATTTGAATATTTAAATAATTACTTAAAAGAATTTTTTATAAATTTTTTACGTTGAAACTATTAGTGATTTGTTAGCCTTTTACCCAAAAAATTAAATAAAAATTTGATTTGCAGTGGCAATTTTGCACAAAAATCATTAAATATGTTTGGAATGAAAATGTTTGATTTTCGTGAAATGTTTAATATTATAATACGACATGTAACATAAAAATCAAAAGAGTTATAAAAGCGATTTTTTGTAAAATTCGATTTTTTTTGCCTTTTTTTCGGATTTCGGAAAAATGAAATTTCCAATTTGAGAGCTAATTCTTTGTGTATAGACTAATTCGATGACGGAGAACACGAATTTAAACTCCGTTTTGACCAAAAATGCCATGGCACAAAGTTACGAGGTGCCGTACCGTAAAAAGTGCCAAAAATCAAAATTTATAAAAAGTGCCACAAATTATATATCAATCGATTCGTCTTGATCTGGGGAGTCTGGCAAAACATAATTTAACCGTTTAAAGTGATCTTATCGGTGAGTTATGGTCAATTAAAGTGAGAGGTATACGGTAATTCAATATAAACATTCAAAATTTGACCCACGGGCATACTTTTTTTTGATCTTATCGGATTCCCCATGAAATTTTACATATCCATGGTCAATAT
>CABFKP010026310.1:0-17494 GCA_901779475.1 Panagrolaimus davidi
ATTAAACAAAGGCATTATTTTTAACTTTTAAAGTTCGAAATGCGCGTCGTAATTTTCCTTCAAAAACAAGTGTAAATTTGCCATTCTTTGAAACATCATTTTTGATGAGAGTTTTTAATGAAATAAATTGAGGCCATCCAAGACTTTTATTGTTAGAATCAAATTCATGATGTTCAACGGACCCTATAAAAAACACAAGTTAAAAGAGTTTATAAAATCAAAAAAAAAACAAACGTTTGTAACCATTTTCTTTAATTCTAACAGAAAATGAAGCATGAATTGGAGTTGCACTATGAATAAATAAAAAGATTGAAAAGTAATTTTTATTTTCTCTACCATCACCAAATGGATATGCTTGAAGTCGCCATTTTACACCTTTCATGTTTGGAATATATGTTGAAGTTGTGGATAAAATTGTAGGTTTACCAGTTTTAAAAATATATGAATCAATTTCCCATTCACATGAAATGCTTGATGTCTCATAATACTAAAAAACAATTAGGATAATATTTAAAAGTTGATCAAAAATAACTTACATGTGATCGAAATTTAATCATTGTTACAAATTTGAATGAATTAGCAAGCAATTTGGAAGAGCAAAATTTAACAAACGTCAAACACTAACAAAATTGAAAAAAGAGAAAAAGGAATTTCGCAACATTGATTTGCGCAACGCTAAAAATCGAGCGCTTCAAACATTCTTGTCGAGACATTGTGAATAGAGTGTTTCGTTTGCTATTTTTAAGTTTTAGCAAAAAGGAAATGAAAAATATATGAGTAACAAAAGATTTTAAGTATCTTTTTTACCTCATATATCAGTAAATTTTCCGAAATTTAAAAATTCAAATTTTTCGAAAAAAATTTGCATAAGCACAAATGAAAATGCAAAAATTAATACAATTTGGCGGTGCAGGAATCGTCATCACACATGGGCAAGGGGGTGCTCTTCGGAAGTGAAAAAGATTACTACCTGCTGTACATTATTTCCAATTTGTTGAGATGTTGTTGGCGGTTGTGAACCAAGTAATCGTTGTGATGTTCTAAATTGCATAACTTCTCGATTATTTCTTTGATTTTGATTTTGTTGCCTCGGAAATTCAAATGGATTCTGTAAAAAATTAAATGAATTACAGCATTACTCGAGATTTTAAACCATTAAACGATCAGTAAAGCAATGTTTAGAAGTTTTGATTGATCCAAATTTTTCTTTTTTTAATCCTTCAATATTTTCATCACCAAACAAATCTGATGCAACAGCTTCATTTGAATTTTCATATGCTGCAATATGAAGAGAAAGGGTTCTTTTATTTGTGGTATTTACAGTATTTTCATTCTTCCATCGTTTTTTAAAATCATTGTTGTCTTCATTAAGAGTTGTAAAAGTAGAAGTTTTAAAAGATTTATTCCATAATTGTAATTTTTGCTTTTGTTTATAATTATCAGATACTATAAAATGTGTTGCTGCAGTCCCTCGTAAAATTTTTAAATAATAACTTCATCGTTAAAGTCTTTTGGTCCATGAAAAAAAGCAAATCNTTTAATGCCGTGCGATTTAAGACATAAAGAAATCAGCTTTTTATATGAGTAAACGTACTTTTTTTACAAATTTACAAAAAAAAGATTTCAACATAAAATTAATGTTGCTGAATTTTATTTTATTTTTTGAACTGCAGCAGCAGTTTTTTAAACCACGATATTTACCATTATTTGGTTTGCTATAAGATTGAACAGGAATTAACACCGGACATTTTTCGCTTTGATTCAAATTCAGATTGTAATCTTGATTTTCAAAGACGGTAAAGCTTTGCTCAATAATTGAATATTTATCACTTTTTGTTGCCATCTGAAACAAAAATTTTGGAATTTTTAATTTTTTAAAAATGGCTTTTATAAATACAAAAAGAAAAAGATAAAGTATATAAAAATGCAAAACAAAATTTTCATATTGACCTAATTTTATATATGTGGCCAAAAAATGCAGGCCATCATCATATTCTTAGTCAAAGAACGCTGTATTTTTGCCATTTTTTGTTTCAAAGAAAACTAAACTAAAATAACAATAAAAGAGGAGCAAAGAAGAGGCCGCGGCTTAAATCAACCATTTGAAAATGGTGAAGACTAAATGATTTAGCCGAGATCCGTTTGGTATATATGCGCAGACAATTTGGATGTCTAAAAGCATGAAGCTGAAGGCGGAGCCTTTGCTTGCTGAATATCGTCAGTCTTACAGACAGTAAAAGAGTGCCGAATTGAAAGAGAGATAATAGATGCAGAGCGTTTTTTTTATCAAAAATAAAAAGAGAAAAAGAATGTGATCATTTTTAAACAAAAATAGAAAAAAGACGATATAGCTTGAAAAAAATAATAGATTAAAGAAGCATTTTACAATAATTTTTTTTTCATATAAAAAAATTTGAGAAAAAACACAAAAAAATTTTGCTCTTGTTTTTAGAATTTGCAAAAAATTTAAAACTTATCCACAAAACTATAATGTCACCACATTATTTTATGATTTGGAATTGCTAATTTTTTTTCCCATAGTACATTAATTCTTAAATATATCGGTGCTAAAACATGCAAATCCAAATCTGAAACATTTGAATCGACTTTGCTTTCAGATTTTTTCCTGCTTTTGCTGTGCCACCTTTTTTCTCTTTTGTTTTTTCTGTAGGATTTATTGCTGTTGCTGTTAATGGTGTTGGAGGATTGGGAGTTAACAATCTTATTGGTTTTCTTTTCAGCAAATTTCGTCGAACTAAAACAATTTTAAAGAAGAAAATAAGTTTGATTATTCGTTGCTCATTCACAGGAATCAAAATCAATTTGTGGGAAATTTAATTTTAAAATTAATTTTTTGTTTTCATTTTTGCAAATTGTTAGTTTGAGAAAAACTTCTTTTAAGGGTTTCGAATTTGCATTTTTGGGGTTTTTGAATGAAAGCGTAATTTTTTTATATATTCATCAGTTTTTTTTAAACAATAAAATTTCGATGCTTTTTTTTGAAAAACATTTATCCTCAAAAAAATTTTTTTTGGTTCTTCAAAAACGCTTAAAAAATAGAAAAAAAAGATAATTTGAGTAATAGGTTTTTACGAAAAAAAATGTAGCTTCGAAAAAAACTCATTTATTTTTTCCTTCATTTCTCAACATCGAAAAAAGGCAGCTATGATAAAAATGCATGCACTTAATTTCATCTTCACTTATTTTTTTTTCTTGTCGAAGGAGTAGGTTGCCCAAGTTTTTTGGGGCAAAAAACTTTGTCTTTTTACTCCATCCGATTGACCACGTTCACAGTTTAAATTAAATGTATTCGATTTTATTATTTCAATTATTAAATTTATTTTTGGTTAAATTAAGTATTTCAAAACAACAAGTTAACATTGGACTTGCATATCAAAATTATGCTCGTTCAAAAGTTTATGATAAAGCTTTTAAAGAAACTATCAGAAATATAAATAATGGACAATCAATTTCGTAAGCTTTATTTTTTTGTAGAATCTATTTTCTTCATCCCGGCCTTGCATGGGAGGGTAAAAAGAGACGAATTTGTGTATAACACAGTAAAAATGAAAAAAATGAAAAAAAGAGTGTGGGTTATCCCAATTTTTACCCTCTCAGTTTGTGGTTTTCTAAAGCCGGGATCACAGTTAAAATAAACTATTTGTTTCGTTGCAAAAAATTTTTAATTTGTAATCTGATTTCTTAACGACAACCGTAATTTTATTGTAAAAGTTTCGTTAGTTAGAAAATGAATAGCATACTTGTGAGCACTGATTGTAGATGTCAGTAATTTTAAAAAGAAGAAATAATTGTTTTTCGAAATAGGAAAGTTAGAATTTTGTTTTGTAATAATTTCGTCGTTAATGAATTTTATTTTAAATCAATCAAATTTAAAAGCTCTATAGTTTTATTAATTGAAAACACTAAAAAATGGTAAAAAGATTTCTTAAACAAAAAGTATCGCCCACCAAAATCATTACAGTTTCAAATTTCAATTCTTATTATAAAATGTGCCCTAGAATCCTGTGTCGATTAAATTGTTCATTATTGCAATAAAACCATAGTTGCGACCATTTAAAATCAAAATTTTTCCGAACTTTGATATTAATTTTTAGCAATTTTAAAAAAATATAAAATTGTTTTTTTCAACCACAGTTTTAAACTTTATATTAACTTCGTTTTAGAACAATTCGTAAACTTGCATCAAAATATCAATTTTCGCATATTGATTGCATACTTCCAAAAGGAAAGTTTTATCCTTCTGATGTTTTGGATTGTCTCTGCGAAAAAATGATTGCAAATAAAGTTGCATTAATTGTTTTTGTAACTGCATCGGAAGATTTTGATGAGAGTACTGCAGCAGGGCAATATTTTTTACATATGGCTTCACAAACTGGAATTCCAATTATTGCATGGAATGCTGACAATTCTGGCTTTACTTTTACAAAGGTTTGTGAGAAAAATGGAGACAGTTAAAAATTAATATTCATATAACCCATTTTTTTTGAGCAATTTGAAACTGAAATTTATGATTTTAAATTATACTCTAGTTATTATTTTTTAACTACTTTTTAAATTTAAAAAGGGAAACAGAAGATGTTAGTTACATTTGTGTTTTTTTAAAAAAGGTACAACCAGGGTTGTTAAATTTCCGGGAAATCAGAAAAATCGGGAAATTCCCGTAAACCCAATTTTTCAGATTTTACATTTCACACTCGAAAAATTTAAAAACATGATTTATGAGTAACTACCCTTTTTTTACCTATATTAATTCGTTCTAATTAATTTCATTAGCTAAAAAAACCTATTTTAATTTTAATTAAATTATAAAAAATTTTGGTTTTATATACCCAAAAAAATTTCGGGAAATTAATAAGCTAATTCCCCGGGAATTTCCCTTTGACAACCCTGGGTACAACGAAGTTTATTTCTGAATTTACCATCCACAAAATAACTGGGTAAATTTCAATAATTAATTTATAAATTGATTAAATTTTAATAATTTTTTTTTCGTTCACCAATAGTTCCACGGTTATTATTCAAAAACTTGATACAGTTTATATATTTTTAGAACACATTTATTTCAAACTTTTTGCAGATTTTAGCTGCCAAAAAAAACTTTTCCATGTAAAGAGTATTTGAACATGTTTAAGAATATCTCAGTTTTTAAAATCGTATTAAATCTTTAAAAAAATGTCCGCCGTTATATAATTATTGATAATAATAATTTTTATCCATAAATTTTAAAAATGTATATGACGAAAAAATTCAGTTAAAAGTAAAATAAAAATAAGATCACTAGTAACAAGTTTCAAAAAAACTTTTAACTATTAAAAAAAATCGAATACAGTTTATTTCCATTTCATCAGATATAAATAATATTTGAACCATCAGTTTTAAGTTTTTTTTTCTAGCTTTTTGAATATTGAAGGTGAACATTTGGCACAGCTTTAAATCTTCCAGTTTTTTAAAATGTCATCAAAAAATTCTTATTATTTTAGTCAATGTCAGAATTTCGTGTCCTTCAAATGGCTCCACCAATTGAACATCAAATAAAAGCAATGATTGCACTTTTAAAAAGATATAATTGGTCAAGATTTGGTGTTGTTACATCTAAAATGGCTGGATCAAAACAATTTTTAAAAGCTGTTCAAGAATTAGTTACATCAAATGATGATCGATCTTTTAAAATGAAACTTGTTCATCATGAACAAATTGATGAATCCTCGGATGAAATGGGACATATTGAAAAACGTCTTCAAGCTTTACGAAATAGTGAAGCTCGAATAATCCTTTTATATTCAACAACTCAAAGAGTTCGAAAAATTTTTGAAGTTGCAGAAAAGCTCGGACTTTTATCAGAAAAATATTTATGGATTGGAACTCAATCTGTAAAAGGTTCAATGACAACCGCAATTCCACCAATTCAACATGGAATGCTTACAATTAATTTTCATACACTTTCAAATGCAATGTTTCCACCTGCGGATGATGTTTTACCTTTAATTATTGGATTAGCCCCTAAAGTAAGTTTTACTACGTATTTATGTATTACAGTTTTAAATTATAAAAAATTGTAAAAGATTCAAAGCCACGGTTTAAAAAAAACTTTGTTTTTAATTTGAAAAGGAACTTTTTTGGTGATTGTTATAAATATCCAAATTTAAGAAACTTAAAATCATGTTGTTAACATTAGCTCCAAAATTTAATTGTAGGAATCTTTTAATTCATGATACTGCCCTTCAGTTTATCGTTTGAAGTGTTTTAAAAAACTGGTTTCCTGTTTTGCAGTTTATAGTAAAAAATGCTTTAAGGAAAACAGTTATATAAAATTGAATAATGAATAAATGACAACCAACCAACAGAAACGCTTTAAATTTTGATCTCACCAAAATTAATTTATATGAGGACTCTCATCGGATGAGCACAAAAAAAAATTAAAGGACAGTTTTTAAAAAAATGGTTATACCACATTATTAAGTAAGCACCAAAAAGGGTTTTGATTGTGTACCACGAACCCCTATGCTGATCCAGTTTTATAAAAAAATTAATAAAAAAAATAAATACACAACATTATAAATTTTTTTCTTTTATTTTGATTGACATGTTGTAACTTTTTTAATTCACAAAATTTAAGAACTCACTTTAATTACCTTATAAATAATTTACCTTTTGCTACTCAATTCTTAATTTAATTAGATTATAATTCATTAAGAAATCGACAAAGTTCTACCATTTAACACAATAAATTGTAAAACCAACAAAACAAGCTAAGTTGCCACCAGAGGATCCAGTTTGTAATAAATAATATAGTGCAATAAAATTGCAGTTTTTTAATAAAACTCAAAAAATCATTTTTTTATTGAGTCAACTAATAATGCGTTTTTATTATTCGATTTTCTTCTGAAGTAAGTTTTTTGGTTTAAAGTTAGGTACCGGCGTCATAAAAAAAATGAAGAGAAAAAATAAAAAAAAAGTGCAACACTATGGCCATGGAAAAGAAAGCAGAGACATGCTATTTCTTTAAAAAATTGCACTATATGGCCATGCAGACAGCCAAAGAAAAAAACTTTTTTTTGCGGCCAAAAATTAAAGTGCTTGTCGGAGGTTCTTTATAACTTTTTTAAATATTATTTTTTTTAAAGATTTGACCACACCATCGAATTTCTCATACCCAAAATTAGTAGAAAAATATAAAATTTTAAGCAAAATCGAAAAAAAAATTTGTGACGCCGGTACCTATTTAAAGTTGTATAAAGTTGAATGTTTCAGAAAAATTAGCTGAAAATAAATGTTGTTTGGATTTAATCGTAATTGCCAGTTTTTATACAAAATTTTTGCTAAACTACTAAACACTTTTTTTATTTATTCAATTACCAATCAAGAATTTTTCTCCCAACGGCATTGATTGTTAAAATTCTCAGTTCAGATTACTATTTTGTGTAGTATTTCATTTATAAAAGTTCATTACGAAATTTGCTTATACAGCTAAAAACAACAATTTTGAGATAAAAAACCAATCTTTTTAAAAACATTTAAAGCCATATTTCAGTTATTTGGAACAGCATTAGCAAAAATGTCATTAAATGATTCTGTATCACTTCAATCAACTTCAAGTTGTTCATCCGATTTAGAAAATGTTACATGGCCTTTAGGAAGAGATATTTATAAGTTTGTATTTAAAAAAATATATCCTGTTTCAAGATGTTCAGTTTAGTACAATGAAAAATCAATGGTTAAAAGGGAATCCGTATCATTCAAAAGATGGCCAAGATTCATTCTTTTATTTATTTAAAGATGATGGAAAATTATTGGATTCATATTTATCAATTTCAAATTTGCGACAACTTCGCCGTGGAAAAGATATTAAAGAAGGAAGCTTTTATTGGGATAAGGTTTGTTTTAGCGTATTAAATTAAACAAGACCAAAATCAGTTTTAAAAAAATAACAAAAAAAAATTGGCACTTGTTTTTATACAGTTTTTTGACAGCGCAACAATGCCCAGTTTTAATTTAATTGCATAAAAATAAATTACATTAAAAGTTCGTTTACTTTCGTCAGTTCAGAAATTTTTTAATAAAACTTAAAAATAATTCGATTTTAACAGTCAAGTTTCAAAAATCATCGAATTAAAAATACTTAAAAACCAAATTTTGAAAATACGTATTTAAAACAAGAAACAAAGAATTCAGAAAGTTTTTTCGTAAACAAAAAGCGTAATTTTAAAATTCAGAAAGTTTCCTTCATCAGTTTTTTAAAAAATTCACTTAGGGGGATTAATTCGGTGATTCTTCGGCATTTTAATTACTTTTATTTTTTTCTTTAACACATAAATTTATAAAACTAATAAACAAAATTATACCGTATAAAAATGAGCAAAAAAATAGTTAAATTAATTAAGAATCAAAAAAATTAAATCCAAATGCATAAACACAAATCAGAAATATCAACTACAGTTTCAAAAATCAGAGGATTTTTTTTCAAGTCGCAATTTGAGCTTATAAAATTAAAAAGGGAAGTAAAAAACGTTACATAAAATTAATGTTACAACAAATCCAAAAATGAAACAGTTATTTGAAAATTAAATTTTTTTTTGCTTTCGATTTCAACTACCACAGTGTTAAAAAAATGCATAACATTTTGCAAAATCTTTATGATCCAGTTCAGATAAATTTCGCCTCTACCGCTTTTTTTAGGTTGGTGAATATACAAATGGTGAACTTCGAATGGCAGATATTGAATGGCCAGGTGGAAGGGCAAATCCTCCACAAGGTACCCCAGATAAATTTCATGTTAAAGTTGTTACACTTAGTGAACCACCTTTTATTATTGTATCAGAATTAGATTTGGATACCGGAAAATGTCCAGGAAATCAAGGAGTTGTTTGTGATTGGGGTGATATATCTGTTGAAGAAAATGGTGTTAAAAAGTAATGATGAAGAAGTTCAAACAGTTTTTTTAAAATTATCAAACTTTTTTAGAAATACAACACTTTATAAATGTTGTACCGGATATTGCGTGGATTTATTGAATAAATTAGCTGACGATATTGGATTTACATATACATTGTATAAAGTTCGAGATGGAAAATGGGGGATTAAATCGGTAATAAAAATTTTTATAATTTTTGCAAAAACTTTGAATACAGTTTTTTTTTAAATTCTGAGTACTAAGATTTCCAAATTATATTTGTCTGTTGCCAGTTATTTTTTTCTTAATAATAATTATAGTTTAATTTATTCCAGGCGAATAATCTCACTCCGATCCATAGATGAATCCATGGACCAGTGAGGCAAATTTGCTGGCAGTTATTTTTTTCTTATGTTTGGGAAAACCGTTTTTAGCTTTATATTGTTACTGTTTATTTTCGTGAAGCAAATCCTTTAACTTGGTTTTTCTCAAGCAAAATTAAAAAAAAAATTTTTTTGCTGTAAAAATGGCTTTCAGTTATTTAATTTTTTAAAAAAAATGAAACCAGTTATTTTTTTGCTTAAAAAAGCTTATATCGAAGCAAATAAAAATTTATTTCTTGATTAATCGTTTTTGAATCGTGTTTATAATTTATTGGTGTGATCTTATATTTCAAAAATCACCTAGTTTTGACAGTTTTTTTATTTACTTAAAAATTTTATGTTTTTAAAACAAAACCAACAAAGTTTTTTCTGTTTTCGCTTCAACTGATAAAGCAACAGTTAAATTTTTCTATGAAAGAATAAATTCAGTTTAAAAACACTACAAAAAACTTTGGAAACTTTTATAGGAAACCGGTTGGAATGGTTTAATCCAAGATTTAATTACCCATAAAGCGGATATGTGTGCCACTTCATTAAAATTAAATTCTGAACGTGCAAGAGATATCGACTTTTCAATCCCATTTTTGGATACCGGAATTGCAATTATTGTTAAAATTCGAAGTGGAGTTTTATCTCCTACCGCATTTTTGGGTAACAGTACTTCATATTCATAGTTTAATATTTTAAATAATAATTTATAGAACCATTTGAATATTCAACATGGGCTGTAATATTAATTGTTGCAATTCAAGGTGCAGCATTATCAATATTTTTTTTTGAATGGGCATCTCCAAGATCTTTTAATATGGGAAAATATCCTCCACCTGGTAACAAAAAAATCAGTTTAATATAAAAAAAAAACTATAAAATTTAGGACATAAATTTTCATTATTTCGTTCATATTGGCTTGTTTGGGCAACATTATTTAGTGCAAGCGTTAGCACAGGTTTGATTTTGCCTATTTTATTACTTTGACATTTTTGAAAAAAATTCTTGAACGAAAGCGCTCATTTTGATTTGGGTTTAATCAGTTATCACACACTTTTTGAGATTTTGTTTTATTGATATAAGGTTTCTGTTTTAAGTATAGCATAATTAACTTGCAGTTTTTTCCCTTAATACCTAAATTTTGTTTTTAAATGGTTTTCTTCTTTTCAAATTTGCATAATTGGAGTCAGTTTTTTTCTTCCAAAATTAAACTTTGATTTTTTTTCATTGTATTGTTATTAGTGAACGGTAATCCGATCCGTCGCTTTTTTCGTTTTTTTCCAATAACTTCTTTAGTTTTTAATATTTCTCAGTTATTCCTTCAAAAAACGAATATATGTAGCACATATAAAAAGACTGCTCAGGCAGTTTTTTTTTAAAAATGTCGTAGATTTTTAAAANTTTTTTTCAAAGTAGCTATGGCTGTCAGTTTATAAAAAACATTTTTACATATTTTGCAAAGCAATTTCAGTTTTTTGAGTTATATGGAGTCTGAAGAACCTGTTGAACATTTGAGTTTTTAAGTATTTTTTACAAAATATCGATATCTCCAATATTTAGATTTATAAATAATCTACTCAAATCGGAAAAATGATTTTTATATTTGTTTGCGTTTGTGGGAATTATGTGAGAATTTTGCAGTTTTTTATAATTAAATTAAATTTCTAGAAACATTCATCTAGAGTTTTGAAAGATTTTTTTAATATTGCTGAAAGAAAATTTTATCAATTTTCACAGTTATTTCAATTTTATTCTCTCTTTTTTTAAAAAAAGAAAGATTATTTTTTAGAAAAAACCAGGCATGAGAATTGCGGCCTGACGCACTTCACCAAAATCGCATTATCAGCACTGATAAGGATTTTTATTTCATTATCTTTTATTTACATACTGATATACTTTTTTTGACACCCTTTTCTAAAAGAAAAACAAGAAAAAAAATAAAATTCAGAAGCACGATAAAAATGTAGCGTTCTATGTCAGGCCGCCAAACAGTGGAAGCTTCTCATGCCTGGAAAAAACCCAAAAAAAATTGACAGTTTTTTTTCTGTTGTTCGATAAAAAAGTGTATATTTTAAAACTCAGAATTAAAAACTTTTAAACTTCTTCATAAATTTTGAATTCATATTGTCTGTCAAAGTATTCATGAAAATCCAGTTTTAATAAATATTTTTATCAGAAATTAAACAATTTTAAATTTCAATGTCAGAAAAAAGTTCCAAAAAAGGCATTTTTAGACCAATGATATTCACAACAATTTTGTAAAGCGTATTCGAAAACTTTTTTAAAAAACATAAAACATCAATTTATAAATCAATTTCTCAGTTAATGTTAAACCAAAAATTCCTTCAAACATACAGTTTCACTTTAAACCCAAATTTGTTTCTCTCCAATTAATTAGAATTAAGTTGAATCATCAGAATTTTATTTCAAAATGCATGTAAAAAAATATCTTACCAATTTTTTTAGAATAGTATATCTTTTTTTTAATTATTATTATAACCTTACATAATATTTTGTGCAATCAAAAGATTCTTTTTAAGATCATTTTTGAAACTGAATAATGATAATAGGTGACAAACATTTTGTTTCTGTTGTGAAAATACAACACATGCTACCTTACCACATTATCAGTTTAAATTTTTTGGATATGGTTTTGATTTAAAGTGCTTTAGCTTTTATCGAATTCGTTATAAATCGGAATACTTTTATTTAAATTTTATCGTTTTATTTCCCATTTTTGGAAAGCGTTTCCGAAACAGTCGCCACATTTGTTTTAATATTTTCCGCGATGGAGGTTTCGTTTTGTTTTTTTTTTCATTTTTTAATGTTTATACATTTCTGATAATTACATCCCATTTCAGTTTAGAATATAACATTTTTTAAATTTATTTACAATAGTGTTTTTTCGATTTAATGTAATTTTTTACAAAAAGTCAAAATTTTATGACAGGTTTATAATTTAATAATAAAAATTAGGGTTGGGGGCGCGCCCGACTTTTGCGCCCGGAACCAAAAATTGCTGAGATACTGTAGATTAACACAAAAAATTACTATACAATGTTATTTCTGTATAAAAAACGATAACAAAATGCTTTTTTAAGTAATTGACTTTATTTTCTACCTTTTTGTAGTAATAAATGTTAAAATACAGTACTTTGGTAAAATACTAGTAAAAAATCTTAAGTCTTTTTAACACAAATAAGTATATAATTTATTTTTTAAAACACTTTTTTCACATTTTTGGGTTTACTATTGTGTAATAAAAATTTCAGTTATAAAAAAAATTTTTCAAAAAAATTTTTGTTAGGTTTTTTATTTTTTATCCGGGCGCGCCACCCCCTACCATCCCTAATAAAAAATAATGAACAGATAGTAATAATTTTGTGAAAGTTGTGCAATACCGATTTCCTCCACAGTTTTCAGTTTTAATTTTTAAATGAGAAAAATGATTATACTTTTTTTTAAAACAGTTTTAGTATTTAAGATTTTTTTTCAACAACTACAGTCAATAACAGTTACAGTATTATTTTTTATATAAGTTTTAGATGTCCCCCGATCTACGGTATCTCGATTTATGTCACTTGTTTGGGCTGCTTTTGGTTTAACATTTTTGGCGGTTTATACTGCAAATTTAGCCGCATTTATGATTACCCGCGTACAATTTTATGATTTATCTGGAATTGATGATGATAGGGTTTTAACAACCGATTTTCAAATTCAGTTTTAAACAAATAATTTTATAGATTCAAAATTCAGCTGATCAAAAACCTGCATTTCGATTTGGAACCGTTGAAGGCGGAAATACTCATGAAACAATGAAACGAAATTGGCATCGAATGCATGAATATGTTAAAGCAAATAATTTTTTTAGTGATAACATTTCAGCTGGAATTGAAGCGGTTAGAAAAGAGTTAAGTCTGTTTTTGAATAATCTATATGTATTTTTCAGTTTTTTTTTAAATTTTAATTAAGCTAATTGATAGCAAAGTTCGAGCTTTAACTAAAATATACAATTAGTATTGGAAACTCAAACTATTATCAGTTTTTCTATTCATAAATCCTCAGTTGATTATTCTGTCACTAAAATAAAATTACAATACATAAAAATTATCCACTACTGAACCCAGTATCGCAGTTTTATAATTAAATATCAATTAACAAAGATTTTATTCCTTTTAAATCTCCAGCCACTCTTTTAAAATTCGAATAGTTTATAACACAGGTGTTGAAAAACAATTTAAGATGCGTCACTTTTTCGTTTTCAGATTGAAATAAATTCCATTTTAATTATGTTTTTATTGTAATAGATTCAGTTTTCTAATTTTTTAAATTTTAATCGATAACATGCTTTTTTAAAGTTGGTTTAAAGAAAACAGTTAAAATATTCGTAAAATTAAAAGCCTCTTTGAGGATTGACTAAACTTAACTAAATTTTTTTTCACCTGTTGTATTTGTGTCCAGTTTAAATTAAAAATTAGGTAAATAAGAAATCACAAAAATAAACCAAATTTATAAATTTTTTAAGATTTCAAAATTTTATGAAATCAAATTCTATGGCCATATTTTTTCGTTTTCAGAATGAAGTAAATTTTCAAAAAAGGAGCGAAAATTTTTAAATTATATTTAAAGCTGTCAGTTTTTCTGTTTTATTAAAAAAAATTTTAATATCCCATATGTTAAATAATATTAAAATATACATGGATGAAGAAAATTATCCAGGCCATAGTTTTATTTTAAAATTAAAAAAAAAGTTCAATGGTGAATATATGAATTATTATTATTTGATCATTACAGTAACATAGACATTATCCAGTTTAGAAAAAAAAACAAAAGTTTTTTCCAATTTTCTCGCACAATTTCATTTTTAAAATTTAAATAATTGACAAACGATTTACTGTCATTTACAAAATTGTGTAATAAAAAAGTGAAAACACACTACTAATTAAAACTACTGAAAAACGAAAAGCAAAGAAAAATGTCTTTGTTTTTAAGTTCATGAAAGCTTCGCCAAAGAAAACTAAAAAATTTTAACTCCTCTATAAGATCCCCTTACTCCAAGAATTCCAAAGGGAAATAAGGAATGTCTAAAAGAATGTGGTTGTTCATGCAAAAATAGCGCCACTTGAAAAAATGTTTTTAATCATGCAGGAAAACCAAATGTCCCAAAAATGAAACAAATTCCAAAGTCTTGAATGAAAAGTGGTGAATTTGTAAAAATAATTTCATTGAAATTCTTGTTTTTTTTAAATTCTAAAATCTCTTATTGTTGCATTTTTTTTACAGACAATTGGATGCATTCATTTATGATGCGGTAGTTTTGGATTATCAAGCTGGAAAAGATGCCGATTGTGAATTAATGACAATTGGAAAATGGTCTTCTATGACAGGATATGGAATTGGATTCCCTAAAAATTCTCCACATGTTCAAAAAGTTAATCAGCTAATGTTACAATATCATCAAAAGGGGGATTTAGAAAGACTTCAAAATTTTTGGTTAACAGGTGCATGCATTCATTCAAGTAACAGCCAAACAACAAGTGAACCCCTTGGAATTGAAAATTTTATGAGTGCTTTCTTTTTACTTGGAGTTGGAATTGTAAGTTTAATTACTTTTTTTATAAAAGTAAAGAAAAATGATGAACAGTTAAAAAATAATAAAATTGCAAAAATTTTTATGATAAATCTGATTTTCAAGTTAGATTGTGCAGTAATTTTTTTTTATTCAATGGAAAATTGCTCAATTTGTTTTTTGGTTAGAATTCTCCATTTTTTGAGCAATTAAATTTTATTAAAAGTAAAACAAATTTTTTTTCTGAAAATGTTTTTTTAAACCAGTTAAAAAATCATTGAAATTCAAGGAATTTTAATATAAATGCTGTAAAAATTCGAAATTTTTAAAAATTTTTATTATGTAAGTGCTGTAACTATTCAACGGATCGGTTTATACCTCTTAATTGTGTATAAACTAGTTTATTAAGATAAAAAATGTTTTAATAAAAAGGCAACAATTAAAACTGTTTTTATAGATCTCTTGTCATGTTTACCTTTTTTTAATGCTTTTAAATAATTTAAATAAAAATGATTCCAAAATTTTTTTTAAAAATTTTGGAAAAAAATTGTAGCATTTTTTTAATCTCCAAATACAATTCTGAACGTCAGTTTCAATAATAAAAAGAAAGCTCTTGGAGAACAGTTTAATTTAAAAATTATAGTTTTACTTAAGCCACAGGGTGATAAAAAAATTTCATTATTACAAAAAAACACACAAAAAAGATTTCCAGTTTCATAAAATAATTATGTTTCAAACATTTAAATTGCTTTTTTTTGATACTTTTATTTAATTTTAAATAAATTAAGCCTTTTAAAAACAATAAAACATTGGCATTTTAAACACAAATAAATGAATTTTTTTTCAGTTAGTTTCAATTCTTGCACTTTCATGCGAATATATTTATTGTAAGCATCTTCGAAAACTGTTACAAAAAATTGATAAAGATGGCTGGTGTGGAGTTATTTCAATGGCAATGGGAAAATCTTTAAGCTTTACGGAAGCCGTTGGAAGAGTTAAAGAATGGCAATTCCGTTCAGCAAGTTTTGGGTCACCAAGTTCAACTCGAAGAAAATTTGGTTCAATTACTTCAAAATCTACAATAACAGATTTTAGAACATTTTTAAATGAAGAAAAATCAAAGAAAATGTAAGAACATATATTTTTCACAATTGCCGGTTTAATAAAAATCTAAATTATTTTAGGAAAACAGTTCCACCAACAAATGTTCCAAAAATTACTGAAACACAATGCTAAAATTAGCTATAATAAAACGTTCAGCCAGCAGAAGCAGTTTAAATACCGTATCAAAATAACACATCCAATTGTCAGTTTAACTATTTTATAAATGTACGAAGCTTTTCTGTTATCGAAAATATACCGAATAATTTTCTAATCCAGTTAATTTTAATAGCTGACTTATTGAACCCAGTTTTAATCATTTTAATTTAAAATTATATCTGTTTATTAGTTAATACGTTTAACAAATGTTTATTTTGTTTCTGTGGAACACGAAATTACTGAAGCAAAGATTTGTTTGATCATTCTCTTTAATAAAAAAAAAAATTTCAAAAAACCAGATAATAAAGCTTAAAATAGTTAACTTAAATTTCGAAAAAGTGTATTCCGTTGAAGTTGGAAGAAATATTAATGACAGTTTTAACAAATGAAAAACTTGATTTTTCAGTAATTTTAAACTTATAAAATTTTCAAATCGTTTTCTCAAATTTTTAAACTTTTTTAATTAACTTAAGCAAACTGTCTGAAAACAATTTATTGGTTATTGAATAAAAATAATCATAGGAAGGTGGTATGCAGTTAACATTAAAAACTAAATAGCATCAGCATTGTCAGTTATAAATTAAGAAATTTTAAAAAAAACAAACATTTTTCCTTATATTTAATGTAATGAAAATAAACAATTAACAAACGAAAAATTCGAAAGAGAAATTAAATAGAAAACAGTATGAAAAAATATATTCATTTTACTTTAATAAATAAGAACGGCATTACAATTTTAAAAAAATATTTCAAAAAATTTTCTTTAAAAGTTACTGTAAGATAAAAAGAAATTTAAATTTCCAAAATCAACCTATTTCAGTTAACTTTTTTTCCATTCTTTTGGTTTTTTGTTGTAGTATTAGTAGCATTGGCAAAGAATTTTTGTAATGGTTTTGGCATCATTTTTGGATCAGTCATAAAATATTTTAAATTAATCATTTGCCGATAAACTAATGCTGTCATTGCAATAATTGCTGTAATTCGATACCAAATTGAATCAATATTTTGAAATGCAAAATAAAATCCCATAAAATGTAAAAATACATCAATAATTGTTTCAGCAATTTGTTGGCCATATTTAAAAATATCAAATCGATCAGTATCAGTTGAATCAATACATGACCAATGAAAAATTTTTGAAATTTTATCCGAATTATCTTTTATTGTTTGTTTTTCATCGGGATTTTGTTTTTTTGGTGGAAGTGGATTTATCTTTAAATTTCGAAAATAATATAAATGCACTGCAACGGCATAAATCCAAAGTAGATATATCGGATATCCAACATTTGCGGGAGAATATAATAAAGCATTGGTTAAATGTGTTGAAGCATCAAATAAAAAATAATTTTGTTGCTTACGAATAAACCAAAGTTTTGAATTTTT